>JAEIFU010000524.1:0-123396 GCA_018904235.1 Lordiphosa stackelbergi
ATTTATACCCTGTTCCCATTAAAAATGGGAAAAAGGGGATCATGAAGTTGTGCAAATGTATGTAACAGCCAGAAGGAAGCACCTCCGACCCCATAAAGTATATATATTCTTGATCAGCATCAACAGCCGAGTCGATTTAGACATGTCCGTCTGTCTGTCTCTGTATGAACGCGTCGATCTCAGAGACTGTAACAGATAGAGCCACAATTTTTGGCATGTATGTAGGTGTATACTGTACCCAGATCAAGTTTGCTCCAGATTTGGCAAATTCCTCCTCCTCCTTCTTCTAACCGCGAAAAACTGTCAGAGCTACAATTTTTAGGCTTGAACCTAGTGACTTAATATATATTCAGTAAGGCCCAATATCTGTCTATTCTGTATACCACTACAGCAAAAACACCGAAGATATGCAAGTGCCTCCCCATTTATTTAAATAAATTTTAAAAATAAAAGGAGTTCAAAGCTATAGGAACCGCATTACTTGGGACAGGGTATTTTGCTGTCGGGGCACTCGACCGCAACACTCTTACTTGTTTACAAACCGAGTTTCAAGCCAATCGGATGAAAAATATTTATTTTGCATGCAGAATTTTCCGGCCGTCTGGTCAAATTTTCCAACTTCAGAAAATCTCATTTCAAACTATTTCGTATTCTGTCCTTACAAACCGAGTTTCAAGTCAATCGGATGAAAAATAGTTATTTTGCATGCAGAATTTTCCGGGAATTTTCCGACCGTCAGGTCAAATTTTCCAACTTCGGAAAATCACATTTCAAACTATTTCCTTACAAACCGAGTTTCAATCCAATCGGATGATAAATAATTTTTTGCATGTAGAATTTTCCGGCCATTTTCCTCGCGGGCGGATTTTCCAAAATCGGGAAAACATGTGTCGAATTATTTCGCGTACTATGCTTACAAACCAAATTTCAAGTCAATCGGATGAAAAATAACATTTTTCCCATACAAACTTTTCCGACGCTTTTCCGACTTTTCCGGGTGGAATTTTCCAAAACCCCGTCTTAGCACGCACTTTCACCACTAACAGAAACTCCTGTCCAAATTTCAGCTTTCTATCTCTTGCCGTTTGGGCTGTTCGATGATTGCCAATCAGTCATTCAGTCAGTCAGGACATTCTCTTTTATATTTATAGAGATTAATTGTGGATGTGATGTGATGTGGCACAATTCTCCCATACAAAAAAAAGTGTTAAGTTAATAATATTTTAATGCTAAGAGTGTACACCAGTTATGATGTAGGCACTAATTCCGAACAAATTGAGTTCTTCTGAGAAACTTTACATAAGCTACTCAATGTTAACAAAAAGTACTCAATGTTCTATCGATATGTCGATGCTTTCACCACTATCATCACCGTAATGATTAACATTAACTTTACTTTAATGGAATTTTTAGTAGTGGAAACACTAAAAGTTGTTGATATACATGTATATGGCAGTGGAACTGGGCTATTAAAAAAGGATTTTGGGTAAAATGGGATCATGAAGTTGTGCAAATGTATGTAGTAACAGGGAGAAGGAATCATTTCCGACCCTATAAAGTATATATATTCTTGATCAGCATCAACAGCCGAGTCGATTTTAGTCTCTCCGAGACTATAAGAGATAGAGACACAAATTTTTGCATGAACATAGGTGTATACCGTACCCTGATCGACTTTGTTTCAGATTTGCGGAATTTCCCCCCCTTCCCCCTTAAACCGCAAAAAACTGTCAGAGCCATAATTTTAAGGTTACAACATCGTGGCTTAGTATATTTGATCTTTCTATCTATTCTGAAAAGCACAATGAGATCCGAGCAAAAACACAAAAGCTGAATAGCTTTTATTAATATATAGTGAATTCTAAAACAAATTTTTAAAGGGAAGTCTTAAGTTATCTTGTCGATTATATTAAATTATTAGAATGAAATAACATTTAGTCTAGCTTTGCCCTAGTTGAAAGAATTTTTAGTTGTGCAGGCCAAATACTTACACCAAAAAAAAAAACAGAAGTAGCTTTATAAAGCTATTGCATGAATATATGCGGTTCTTTCATTCGATGTGTAATCGGTTAAATTAAAATTGAACAGACTTCTTTGTATTCCGGTTCAAAGTTAACCAAAACTTTAAAACATAGGCTGCAAAATTTTTTTGAGAACGGATTGTCTGAAAGTGAAAATGAAAACGATGTTTTGTGAAAAAATGAATACCTCCCACATTTTTTAAGATATCGAGTTATATTAGCAACGAGAAAGGCAAAGCTAACTTCGTCTGTACCGAAGATTTGATACACTTGAAATAGCATGTCTTAACGGTAAGCGACTTCGACCAAACTTCGCAGATCAGCTTAAAAACATTACATATTACCCATGACCGTGTTTGAGAGCAGTAATATTGAGAATAAAAGAGTTTTTCTTACTAAAATCCATTTTCCGAACGAACATTTGTATGGCAGCTACAAGAAGAAGTCATCCGATCCGGTCGGTTTTGACATATTAGCAGCGTGCAGTAAAAAGAAGACTCTGCAAAGTTTCAGCTCGATAGCTCTAAAACTGAGGAACTAGTTCGCGTAGAAACAGACAGACGGACAGACGGACGGACAAAGCTTAATCGACTCAGCTCGTCATGCTGATCAAAAATATATATATTTTATGTGGTAGGAGATGATTCCTTCTATGCGTTGCAAACTTATGGGCAAAATTATAATACACTTTTCAAGTGTATAATAACTAGACATCGGATTTTAGGATTTTTTTGTTTTTGGTCTAAAAAATTCAAAATTTTGGCATTGGGCTAATAAAAATATTTAAAAATTTTTAAGATGATCATATCCAAAATATGCTTTTTTTAGGTAAAAAGCATATGCTAAAATAGGTTAAAATAGGTTCGAAATAGGTCAAAATATGTTAAAATATGTTAAAATAGGTTAAAATATGTCAAAATATGCTCTTCTCAAAAACCACTAAAAATTCCGTACTTATGTTTAGAACGCAATTAATACTAAACTCGAGAAGGTACTATACACAGGCAGGCTCTGTAAATGCTTCATAGCGAACTATTCAAAGCACAATTACGGTAAATGGTTTGAATTGTATTGTACTTCCGTTTTCTCGTACGGTGGGAGTCGAATAGTAGTGACCGCAAAAGGCAGTACCGAATTTTGTGAGTGTGCTCAGTTCACATACGAGCAAAAATTGATTCGGGGACGCGAACCTTATCATAAAAATATTATGAAATTTCGGTTTTTGCTTAGCATCTGGCAGACTCCTGCACTTAGTTGCAAGCGAAAATAATGGAGTTAATGACGTTTCGGATTTTTTCTTCTCCACCATTTTTCCTCTTCACCATTGGTCATCCATGGTATCGCGGATCGGTAGGATCACAATCATGGTTATGTAGTTGCTTGTGGTATTTAGAAGCAATTTTTTAAGGAATTATTGATTTCACTACCATGGAGAGCCTAAGCTAAAAAGTGTGCTTATGCAATACTTATGAAATGATTTTCAACTTAATTGGTATTTTAATTTGGTGCAATACTGCTACTAGTCCTCTTCTTTTTGATTTTAAATACAATTCTTCTTTTTCGTCCTTCCTTTTGCATTATCTAAACTTTATCGTTCCTTTCAGAGTGTAACATACTACCTACTCCAAGGTCCAAAACAAATCGTACAAAAAAATATGTTTTCACCTAAAATCCGATGTCTAATAATAACTATAATTTGTGATTTACATCAAGATCGGATGATAAATAGCGGAGTTAAATGTTGCATACTTTTCGGATGTCCACCCCTCAGGAACGCAAGAAGGCTGTTAAACATTTCTTTTTATGAGTAACGGGTAAATCGAAGTCGGTTAAAGCCGACTTCAACTGTTTTTTTTTACCGATTAAAAACCTAGTTCACATCAGAATGAATTTCCTACTAAAATTTTTCTCAAAAGCCTAAAAAAAGCGTTTAAAAACGACACATCTCCGCGGTTATCAATGTTTTGAAAACGTCATATCTCCGCCCCTTCATAGACGACATATCAGAATTATTGACCCTTGGAAAAAAATTGATTTTATCCATAAGAAAACAATCGCGTTTGGGTTTTCAGCAACGTCATTCAATACAGCTTACATTGAAACAAATTTGGTTGGAATTGGTCCCTAAATGGCTACAGGACCAAAAAATGTAAAAAAAAACCTAGCTAAACACACGGATATGCAAGTATCTCGGAAACCTAATGTGCTGGGGGAAAACGGTCAATTGATTTGAATTTAGCGGCAAAAAATACATAAGAAACGATTGCTAATACCTTTTGGATGCAAATACCTTGTAATCCTGTGTTATTTTAAACCAGCACAATGCCACAAAACTCATCTTTTTTTAAATCCTAGGAACGGTAGTTTTTTTAACCAGTTTTTCTTGATAAAAAGTAATTGCGGATTTTTCAAAAGAAAGTAAATGCATTTTTAATCAAACTTAGAATGAACTTTAATCAAATATATAATTTCCATTTTGTTCGATAACCTTTTGCCATCTTCCCGGCAATTTTTGTATTCCACGCTCATAGAACTTCTGGCCTTTATCTGCAAAAACTGAACCAAGTGCGATTTTATAGCCTCATCATTGCCGAAAGTTTTACCATTTAAGGAGTTCTGCAAAGATCGAAATAAATGGTAGTCTGATGGTGCAAGGTCAGGGCTATATGGTGGATGCATCAAAACTTCCCAGCCAAGCTGTCCCAGTTTTTGCCGGGTCATCAAAGATGTGTGTGGTCTGGCGTTGTCATGATGGAAAATGACACCTTTACGATTGATCAATTCTGGCCGTTTCTCGTTGATGGCTGCATTCAATTTGTCCAGTTGTTGACAGTAAACATCCGAATTAATCGTTTGGTTCCTTGGAAGCAGCTCAAAATATACCACACCCTTCCAATCCCACCAAACAGACAGCATAACCTTCTTTTGGTGGATATCAGCCTTGAAGTGGTTTGAGCTGGTTCACCATGCTTGGACCATGATCGTTTTCGATTAACGTTATTGTAAACAATCCATTTTTCATCTCCAGTTATGATTCGCTTTAAAAATGGATCGAATTCATTGCGTTTAAGATGCATATCACAAACGTTGATTCGGTTTGTTAAATGAATTTCTTTCAATTCATGTGGTACCCAAATATCAAGCTTTTTCACCAGTCCAAGACTTTGTATGTGATAATGAACGGTTGATTTTGGTATATTTAACTTCTCTCCTATCTCACGCTCAGTTACATGACGATCCAATTCGATTAATGCTTTGATTTGGTCATCATCAACTTCATTTGGCCGACCTGAACGTGGCTCATCTTTAAGTGAAAAATCTCCAGAACGGAATTTGCGAAACCAATTTTGACACTGTCTTTCTTTTAAGGCTTTATCACCATACACATCACGTAACTTTTTAGCAACTCTCTCTGCGCTTTTTCCTTTACGGAAATAATAAAGTAAAATATGACGAAAATGGCCAATCAAACAAATGTAAACAAAATTACGCGCACTTTTTTTCTAAAGCAAGCTAATAGTGACAGCTAATAACTGACAAAAGAAAGAATGCAATTACAGAGTCACAAGCAGTTAAAAAAATTATAAACGCCGACTATATGGAAAATCCGCAATTACTTTTTGGGCAACCCAATAAACAGCTTTATTATAAAATGCTAACGTTTATACGAAAACCTCTAGAGATTTCTGGAACACACCCGAATATATGGTAAGACATTCAAAGTTCTAAGTTTTAATCGCTTTTCAAAAAAAAAACTTATATATTCAAAAATCGTATATATTATTATAGGAAATTATTTCTGAAGTGGGCAACTCCTTTTTTCATAGTCTCCAAACATTTTAATTTTTTTTTTTTGATAGGTAAAATTCTGAAAAAGCTATTAAAAATGGTGGAAAACTGAGGTTATAGCCTGATAAAAAAATTATAATGACAGAATTATAAGTACACAAATAGCCCGCTGCACAATTTTAGTTGATTGCTCAAGGTACCAAAAGCCCTTACATATGTAATTAAACATTTGCTCGGGCATAAGTAAACAATAGTCATATTATCCGAGAAATTCTTAAGAAATAACGCGTCATGAAGCTGGTCGTCTTGATCGCCATCGACTGCTGTGACTTCGCGTCTCTAGAGTCTCTTACATATGAGGCCTTTGGCCGTCTCGCGAGAACGTGGAAATTGCGAATTGGGCACGACTTTATTGTGGCTTAATAAATTAAAATAATTTTGATTGATTACTTTGGATTATCTTGTCATTTGCCAACATCAAATAGAATATTTAACGATACAGATAAACCGGTTTGCTTATGTTTTGTCAGAGCTCTCGGTTTTCAGTGCTTAGGCATTTTGGTGGTTTTCTTTTTCTTTGCCACAGATTTCTTGCATGCTCACTGATCCACTCCGCAGCACAAGACTAACTTAACAGCTCATAATATTGTTTAGCCCACTGCAAAGCAGATTTACCAGCCCTAAAGCTTCCGCCAACCCGTTCATGAAACAAACAAATTAACAAATTACTGTTGAAGACAATGGCCTTGAAAGGCACTGCTGACCCGCGTAGTGATAAGAGATTATGGGACAGGGCGGCGACAGACTTGTACAGGTGCACACGTTCTTATTTTATTTTGGGTACCGCTCATCCGTCGACGCCGATTTATTCTCGGCTCTTGCCGTCATCTGACCGTCATGTTAATCGCGACTCTTCGCGTGCGTTTTGCTTGCTTCTTTCTGACCCTTTGCTTGGACAGCGTGCGCTTATTGTTGCCGTGTTTCTAAATTTGCTTTTTGCTGTTATTATTATTTATTTATTTTGTTTTTATTATTATTTCAAGTTTTCAATCACATGAGGCTCGGTTCTAAATTGTACGCTTTTGTTTGCTATTATTGTACGTCGTGAATATGCTGAAATTTTGAATTTACACTGGTGGTCAATACTCCCGTGGCGTAATTCAAGATAAAGATAAATAAATTATAAAGGTCCCAATGGTTTGCTAGCTGGTTGACTATCTGGTTTTTGAAGGCACAGGTAGACAGTTGGAAGCTGTTGAGCAGGTCGAAATAGTTTCACCTCAAGTGTGTGCAGAACGACAGCCATACATCTACATCTAAATGTGTGCCTGTATGTACATTGTATGTGTATGTATGTATGTGTGCACACAAATGCGCACTTCACTTGGTATTCTAATGAAATGTTATCCACTTGCAAATGATCAATTGCCATTAAAAGAGCTTTGACTCCAAAATCAGGGTTCTCATTTCAAGCTAGCCTTCCACAATACGAATCTATTGGACTTTTACAATGTGGCTCGAAAGTTTCTAGCGCAAAGCAGAAGGCCCCTCTGACAATAGGCCACAGCACAATCAAAATGAAGTTTGAACATTACCGCTGTCTCATGCCAATAACAAAAAAAAACTTGTAACTCATTTTATCAAAACCTCATACTTAATTTTTATACACGTGCAAAGTGTATTATATTGTTTCCCCAGAAGTTTGCAACTCATAGAAGGAATCATCTCCGACCACAAATATACTTATCTATATTCTTGGTTATTAGGACGAGCTGAGTCGACTGAGCCTTATTAGGTTTGTCACCATTAACCAGGGACCGTAAATGTTTTAAGATTAAAAGTAAAAATTTGGGACTTAACAACTTAACTATTTCATAACTTAAAACCAAACAATTTTATATTATTACTTATGAGTATCACTTAAGCTCCCTTTTGCATAGTCCTTGCAAAAACTTAAACAACGGTACATTTTTTGTATTCGTAGCATCGTTACTTTTTTTTGGTTAAAACCTAATGTCATAACAGTTATTTTTGGTCGCTGCCATTATCATATTAATATGCTCGAGACTATTTATTGTTCTCCGTTTACCAAAAAAAGCCAGAGCAACCATTTTGCTAAGATATGTTTACGAATGTATGGTGTCAATTTTGCGCAAACCGAATAACGCAATAATTTAATTGAAAGTCATCGGTTAAGCAGTTAATTCTCTTTTTATAACATTATAAGTACCCATATTTATATTATTTATTATTATTACAAACATATGTACATATTCGCTCCATTATCGATTGTGCTAAAATAATTCTGACCTAGAGAAATGTCGTAGGATTGGAGAACTTGTTGAATTATAGATTACAAGGAATTGCTATATATTACCGTGTATGTGTCGTTAAAAAATCTACTGCATTTGTTGAACCGGACTGAATTTTTCGATAAAGTAGTCCGGTTTGGGTTCAGGTTCGAGGAGTCAAAAACATTGCGGGGATCGGTTCATGGTCCGATTCACCGACGAACCAGGACCGAACCCAAAAACGCGAACCAAATGTGGATGTGGTTCAGGGTATTCTTCCCTATTTTCCTTAAAATAAAATATCATTAGTAAATCAAATAAAATCACGTTCATATTTCAGTTATAAATATGACATTGTTAAATTCGCTAGCTTTCAGTCAAGGTTTTGGAATAAATTGAAATGAATTGAATTGAAAAATAGAGTCTTTGGCTTGACCGAATGCCTGCCAGTTTTTAATGTGGCAGCATCCGACTTGTTCAAACCCTCCAAAATTGTGTTGAAACAGGCAGGAAAATAGAGCATATCATATAAATTCTAAGTTTGACATCTGTGAGCCGCGGACGTACTTGTTGATTGGCAGGAAATTTGTGTAGCTCCTTTCAGCTTCGGCGAATTTTCAAAAATCTTAGCTCTCATCTTTTTTTAAGCCGCAACCAGGCAATCAAACCGAATCGAGTTTTTATTCCGGTTCTGTTTAGGTTTTATTTTATTTCGGTATTCGGTTCCGCATCGGTACCTAGAATTTTATTTCGGTGTTTAAAACTTAAATCCAAGTGTAAGCAAGCTATACTACTAGCTGTGTGCATTAATTATCAGTGTATTCGCGTGTGTTTGCCATAAAAAATTCATAAGATGCATAAAGTAATATTTTATTAACAATGTCTTCACCAAACTTAACTTACTTAAACTCAAAAAAAAAAATTATGTATTTCCGTTCATCTGATTACTTAGCGGAGACCTAGTAAACTCACATAAGCTTTTGTATACATAATAAAAAACCTAAAACGCCCAAAGATTCTTAATGATTTATAAATGAATAGTTGGAAAAAATATTTTCTTTGTACGTGACGGAGCTGACATTAGCTAAATGCCAAAAACTTATTTTGCTGTGTTTCTCTTACAGCCTTTTTAATCAGTTTACCCTTATAAAAATATGATGAGAAGAAAATACCGGGTGAAGTAAATCACGTATTAGTTAATTTGATTGTTTCCTTGAAATTGATCATAATTTTTTAACACTTTTTTTGGCCCTGTGATTTTATGATATGTACCAAAGGTACATAGAGTATATTAAGTTTGTGCAAAAGTATGTAACAGGGAGAAGAAATCATTTCCGACCCTGTAAAGTATATATATTCTTGATCCGCATCAACAGCCGAGTCAATATAGCCATGTCCGTCTGTCTGTCTGTCCGTCCGTATGAACAAACAGATCAAAAGTATTTTTTGAAATTCGAAATACTTTAGAAGATATTGCCTTAAAGGCCATTTCGAATGGCAACCAAGCGGACAATTACACATTATCACGAAAAGATAACTGATTAAACCGCTCAGAAATTAGAGCTGCGGCCGCATCTAAAGAAGGCAGAATGGCTCGCAGAGCAGAGGGCTGCCTCTGAAAACAGTTTTCTTTCCGCTGGCATCGCCGACTTCTTCTTCTTCTTGATTGGCCCGATGCATGCATCACAACCGTTCGACGGTCTCGGCCGCTGCCATCAATGTCCGCCAGTCGCTTCTGCTCCGTGCGAGCTGGGCGCAGCCGCTTTTGCTTTATGCGCTTGACCAGACAGGTGTCCCCGTCGAGCTCATACAGTTCGTCATTATTTCGAATGCGGAAAACATCGCCAACTTTTAAAGGTCCATAAATCCTACGAAGAATCTTTCGTTCAAACACGCCAATCGCTGCTTCATTCGCTGCTGTCATTGTCCATGCTTCTGCGCCGTATTGCAGGACTGGGATGATAAGCGACTTGTATAGGGCTAATTTTGTTCTTCGCTTGAGGTCTCTGCTCTTGAGCTCTCTTCTTAGCCCGTAGTAGCATCGGTTTGCAAGAGCGATCCTTCGTCGGATTTCCAGACTGATTTGTTGTCGCTGGTTATCGTCGTTCCGAGGTAAACAAAATCCTCTACAACTTTAAAGTTGTATTCTCCCATTGTAACAGATTGTCCAAGACGCAAGGACTTTTTGTCCGCGGATATAAGGTATTTCGTCTTGTCCTCATTTACCGCTAAACCCATCAGTGCCGACTGCCTCTCAATCTCTGAAAACGCCCTGCTTACCGCCCGTTCATTTGATATCGACATCATCGGCATATGCGAGTAGCATTAGATCTTTATAAATAACCGCGCCCGTTCTGTTGGCATGCGGGCACCGGCGCAGTATATATTCCATCAGTAGATTGAAGAAGTCACACGATAAGGTATCGCCCTGCCTAAAACCTCTCTTGGTATCATGGTTCGGAAAGGCTCTTTCCTATTTTGACGGAGCTTTTGTGTACCTCTCAACGTCATCATGCAAAGACGAACGTACTTTGCTGGTATACCAAGGGTAGACAAGGCTTCAAAAAACCTTGACCTTATCGGCGTGTCGAAGGCTGATTTATAATCAACAAATAGATGGTGTGTGTTGATGCCTCTCTCATAGGTCTTCTCCAGGATTTGTCGTAACGTGAATATCTGGTCTGTGGTGGATTTACCAGGTCTAAAGCCACACTGATAAGGTCCAATCAGTGTGTTAATAAGCGGCTTAATACGTTCACAAATAATGCGCGACAGAACCTTATATGCAATGGGAAGAAGACTGATCCCGCGGTAGTTGGCGCAAACTGCAGGGTCACTTTCGGCAATACTTTACTTCAAATTTTAAACCCAATTTTTTTCGAAACCACGTTTTTCGAACTGGCAGCCTGAACAGATTGATGAAACTAAGTGAAATCGACGCAGAATTGTCACGATTTTGTTCTGAACCTCAATCTTAATTTTAAAAAATAGAGGAAAGCTTTATTCGACCGAAGTTTTTTTATACCCTTGGAGCATGATATATTCTCAGTTTTTTTATGCAGCTGTACGATATATTCATCCGATTTTGAGCAAATGTCTTAAATTGTGTTGAGACAAATATTTAAACTGAAACGTACAAACACGCTCCATTAAAAACAAAAAGTTTTCTCACTAAAACTATTTCTCTGACCGATCATTCTTATAGCTATTGCTATAGTCATCCGTTTGAATCACACCTGCCTGCCAGTTTTTTATATGGCAGCTATACGATATATTCATCCGATTTTGATCAAATTATGTTGAAATAGATAATATGCATAACTGGAACGTATAAAGACTCTACCACTGAAAACAAAAAAATTTTTCTCACTAGAACTATTTTTTCGACCGATCGTTCCTATGGCAGCTATATGCTATAGTCATCCGATTTGGATCAAGCTTCACAGAATCATGTAATAGTATATAATATTGACCAGTAACGAGTTTGGGAGCGATAGCATTGAAAACAAAAAAGTTTTTCATACTAAAACTTTTTTTCAGATCTATCTTTTGTATGGCAGCTATACTATATAGTTGCCCGATTTGCATAAAACTTGCTGAAATTATGTGAAAGCATAAAAAACTTATAAATACGAGGTTTGGTAGCGATAGCATTGAAAACAAAAAAGTTTTTCTCACTAAAACTACTTTTTCAACCGATCGTTCCTATGGCAGCTATATGCTATAGTCATCCGATCCGGCCGGTTCCGACAAATGTGCAGCGTATTTATACCAAAAGACTTCGTGCAAAGTTTGGTTACGATTGCTTTAAAACTGAGGGAGGAGATAGCATAGAAACAGACGGACGGACAGACGGACGGACAGACGGACATGGCTATATCAACTCAGCTCGTCACGCTGATCAAGAATATATATACTTTATGTGGTCGGAGATGCTTCCTTCTGTGCGTTACAAACATCCGGACAATTTTAATATACCCTCTCCAAGGGTATAAAAATTTGTACTCTTTTTTCACTAAACTACTAAAAAAAGGGCCAAAAATCGATTATTCGTGTTTCAATAGCCGCCATTTTGTCAAAAAATATCACAAACAGCCCACTACAGGGATAATATTTGTACATTATGTACTGCGCGATCGAGAGAAGACATATTAAGAAAATCTATTTGGAACAGAAGGAGGTAATTGAGCTACTCAATGGGAAAAATTGGCAAAACGGAAGATGGGAAGTTGGTTAGTTTGAATCAAGGCTGCAAACCTCTAAAATTTTGCAGAAGGTTCGGTCTGGGGGTTCAAACCCGTTGTAAAGTCTAAGGTTCGGTTCGCGGACCGGTTCTTGGAAACCCTGAACCCAAAGTTTTGGTTCGAACCTCGGTTCGCTTGATTATAAAAGAACAGTTTCTATTTAAAAATACTTATTATACCCTTGGAGAGGGTATATTAAAATTGTCCGGATGTTTGTAACGCACAGAAGGAAACATCTCCGACCACATAAAGTATATATATTCTTGATCAGCATGACGAGCTGAGTTGATATAGCCATGTCCGTCTTCGTCCGTCTGTCCGACTGTCCGTCTGTTTCTATGCTATCTCCTCCGTCAGTTTTAAAGCTATCTCAACCAAACTTTGCACGAAGTCTTTTGGTATAAATACGCCTCACATTTTGTCGAACGGCCGGATCGGATGACTATAGCATATAGCTGCCATAGGAACGATCGGTCGAAAACGTAGTAAATTTAGTGAGAAAAACTTTTTTGTTTTCAATGCTACGCTCCCAACCCCCTATTTTTTTTTTAAGTAATATTCTATACTTTAATAATGTTATTTTAGTTGTCAAATTTAGTCGCTGACATTTACAACATTTGAGAACTGCTTAGTTTAAGCTAAAAAGCATTATATCTTCTAGGAGCTGTTCATCTATACTAGCTCTCAGATCATTAAGATCAAATTTAAGTGTTGAAAAGGCCCGTTCAACTGATACCTGAGTTCCTGTAAAAGAAAGTTAAGTCCGGACAATATTTTTGAATTCCTGGCTATTTCCACCTTTCCAAACTTTGAAAACATTTGTCGATGTCGAAACATTGACGATGTCGTTCTATTGGACAAACTTCGAAGGCATCTATAACATCATTTACAGAGTTTATTTTTAATATTTATTCTCTTCTTCGCAGTCCAACGTTGAGTCATTTAAAGTTGCATTTTGAAAACTCTTATTAGGAATTTGTTTTTGGAGCTTCAGCATGTCTGTAATATGAAATGGGGGAACCCCTACTAATGTCAAACTTAACTTCCTTCAAAAAATCGTTAACTAAATTTAGATAGAGTGCGTGTTGCACTCCAAACTGTAATTATAGAATTCTCCAGGTATTATATTGAGGTTATTTGGAGAAACCTTCATCATCATTACATACATCATAGTTGCATTTTATGAATTTTCTAATCACATTCGAGTCTTAAAATGATCATAAATGCGCCCGTTTTCTGATCATAAATGATACTTTTGTCTGGAGAAAATGAGGAGTGGTTTAAACCCCGTTTTTTAGATCAGTTTCGATTCATTTTCGAGTCATTCGAGTCGTTTTTTAATGAGTCACTAATTGAACAAATGCATGAGTCATTTCCGAGTCTTTCTTTAATCGCATATGAAAATAATCTCTTTTTAATCATCAAAAGAGCTCGAATAAGACTCATGAAGGGGATTCTTGTTAAAATGATCTTGCAAGTGCTGGGTGGACCTTTTCTGCTCTACAGTTGTCATTTAAAAGTTCTCCTGTTCTCCGATTTCGCCACATTCGCTCCTTTAATGACGGTGATTGGATAATTCTTACCTAGAGAAAAGTCGAAGGATTAGAGAACGTCTTAAATTTTTCAAGTCAGATTTCTTATTTTCTATATTTTCCTGTATGCAATGGAAAACCCACATAATTTGGTGAACCGAACCTAATTTTTCGAAAAAGTGGTCCGGTTCGGGTTCAGGTTCGAGGAGACAAAAATATTAGGGGTTTGGTTCATGGTCCGGTTCGATGGACCCAAAAAACCCGAACCGAACCGGATAATATTTTTAAATATCTAAACTAAAAAATAAAAAATTTTTTTTTAAATTTAAAAAAATTTTTTTGACCAGAAGGGTCGTTAAATAACAATTTGAAAATTCATTTTGTAAAGTTCTCATTTATGCGATGTGTAAGAATTTATTGGTAGGCAGATTTAATACAAGTAAGATATATGACGCGTGGCCACATGCGCGAGCGACAGCCGAGCCAGTTAAGATGTCGTTCAGTTCGTGTTGCAGTTCATCAAATTAATAATTTGATGTTTTTCAGAACTAGTACGCGGTATCTGCACTGTGAGTTTACTGTAAACAATGGTAAATTTACTATTTTTGTTGGTCGGAGCATTTATAACCGTCATTTCTGATTGAAATTTACTGTGCTACCGTAATCATTACGATATGTGTTTTGCCATTTTTATTGTACCTGACGGTTAGGAACCACAGAATTGGATGAATTTACCAACAAAATGTTTTCGGTGTAGCGTTAACCAAGTGACTTGGCGGCAGCTACGGAAATTGAAAAAAAATAGCTTAGAACCGAAACTCTTCCCAAAGTTTCCAAAAGGTACTTTTCGGTCTTTTCGGTTCTCGAATACCGGTATACAAACAAATTTAAAAATTGTCAATATTAGGCCGGTCATTCTTTCTTAAGATCAATTAACAACAATCAATTAATTAACAGAATAAAAAAATAAAAAAGGTTGCCAGGCACCTTGACACAAGCCAGTTGCCTAAAGTTGTCATTAATGGAACTAAAATTAAATTTGTGGATCAAGCAGTCAATCTCGGCATTACGTTTAACAACAACCTAACATGGACTAATCATATAGAAAAAGCAACCGGTAAAACATACGGAATGCTGCGGCAGATTTTTGACCTCGGCCTGAAATCGTGGATTAATCTCAGAACTCTTACTTTTATTCATAAGATCATCACGAGCAAAGACCAGCAGCGCACAAACAATTTTATATGCCCGAGATGGAAGCTATTATGCTCTGAGAGGCAGTTTATGATAAATGCTATTCGGCTATGGAACGATCTACCTCATGGTATTAAGACAATTGGAAGTGTAAATCAATTCAAGACGAAGGTTAGGGAAATCATGCAAGACAGGGAATTAGTAGTAGTAAAAAACTAGTTATAATAAAAAAAAAATTTAACAAAATCCTAATAATATATTTAAGTCAATGTCTTTAAGCGTAAAAATTAAATAATTGTTATAATTTAAGTTAGGGAATTGTGATGATTGTATGTTAAGTACTTTAGTACTGTGACTAGCGCGTTAATTTATAAGTGCCAATGTACTTGTTGCGCTGGGAGTAAAGTAAATAAATTCAAATTCAAACTTGGCACCAGAATCTTGGCCTTTTTGCATCTGCTAGAAATGGTAAAAAAATTAGCCTACGTGCAACATATCAATAATGTTTAAGAAACGAACAGGCAGTGCTGCCTGGAAAGCTGGCTGCGTCCTTGAGATTACTCATAAGTGAGGCAAAAAGTTCGAATATTAAAATATTTTAAATTTCAGAAAATCTATCACATTGTACTGAGCAAGCAGGGTAAGAGTAAGCAGTGCAGGCTGTGCAAGCAGTATTGCGAGCTTGCGAAGCTCAGCCTCTGCTACAAAAGCTCATCACCTTACAGTGTAGATGGATCCGGCAATATGCAAACAGCAAAAAACAAAAAGAAGGGAGAAGAACAAATTGGATAAGGTGCGCTAACGAAATTGTCGAAGAGGTAAAGTAACCATTAAATAAAGTATACAAACACAGCAGTTCTTAGAACAATCATGAATTAACCCAGCTATAGTCAAACTTATTATTATGACAGTTTTCGAAATTCTTGCGCCCTTGCCAGCGCCATCTATACGCCGCATCAAAATGCCTAATAGCGTCATCTGTGGGTGCGTAGCAACAATGATACATATATATTTTACACTGCTTGCATTAACGGCTCGGCCAGCTAAGCCCACAAGTATGCACTGCTTAAGACCGATCACCCCCATAATTTCGAAAATTCGTCCCCCGCCCCCAGTTTTGAAGATAGACGATTCGGTCCTTCTAGAGATAATTAGTAATTAGGATTATGTATCGATTTGCCGAAGAAATGATAAAGATCGGATAAGCGGTTCTCAAGTTATGAGCAAATTAAAAAATTTTAAAAAAATTATTTCAAATTTTTAAATTTGCTCATAACTTCTGAACCGCTTATCCGATCTTTATCATTTCTTCGGCAAATCGATACGCATTGCTAATGAGCAACTATCTCTAGAAGGACCGAATCGTCGAATTTTCGAAATTATGGTGTGATCGGTCTTAACCGGTGCATACTTGTGGGCTTAGCTGGCCGAGCCGTTAATGCAAGCAGTGTAAAATATATATGTATCTAATGCAAGCAGTAGTAAGTAGTCCAGCCGTTAAATTCGAAAAGCATGCACCGATGTGGTGGTTATAATCTTATCCCAACTGAATTGGGGGGGGGCTTGAAGCCAAAACAAGAATGAATGAATTAAAAAATGATATCGCTAGCGATATCAATTTTGCACCCGAACCCGAAGGTTAGGTTAGTTAAAGTTGCAATGGTTGGAATAGGAGAGAATCCTATTTCTTCATTATGCATTGTATTTAGAGCAATTCGATTCGATATGAGATCAAGTGTAAAAAGTCCAAAGAGAATTTAAATGCCGCAATATCACGACTTCCTACTTCTGATACAGACAAAAATATGTTTGAATACACGTCATAGAGAAAGAAATGCTATAAAATCTTCCAGTTACCAGCTTTGATTTAAAAAGTGATATAAAAACATGAGGCTTGAAATTTGGTCGTTAATGCAAAAAATTTAATTTTTTGAAATATATTATTTGGTCGTTGAATCAAAACTACTTATCCGATTGATTATAAAACAATGTTCGACGCGATCGTTGCCAGCTAAATTACCTTTCGATTCATATCTGGCTTGACTTTATCTGACACTTATGAATGAAGTCAGATATGGCTTAAAAGGTAAGAGCACCTACCGAAGAGGTGCAAAAAATTCAAATTTCAAAAACGGAGCCATAAAAAAATTTTTGAAATTGATGTTTGAGATCACCATTTCAAACTATACTACGAAAATATTTCAGTTGAAATGGGTCATTTATTTTTTTATTTTTGTAAACTAGTGTTATTATATATATTTTATATTCATCAATATATTCATAACTGAAAAGTATAAAGTGTTTAAAAATATAGTTTTTCTCACTAGAACTACTTTTTGGACCGCTCGTTCCTATGGCGGCTATATGCTATAGTCATCCGATTTGGATTTAACATTACAGAATTTTGTGGTAGCATGTAACATTGATTAGTAACAAGACCAAGATCTTTTTCAGACCTATCTTTTGTATGGCAGCTATACTATATAGTTGTTCGATTTTTACAAATCTTGGTGAAATTATGTGAAATCATTGAAAACTTATAAAAACGAGCGTTGGAAACGATAGCATTAAAAACAAAAAAACGTTCGGTTAGATTTCGGTCCTCGAAAATGCAAAAGTTTTTTATTATTACTGTTACACTGATTTGCGCTTGGATTTGTGTTTGGAAAAATAATAATAAAAAAAATACAGGGTAACAACAAGGATCAAGGTAACAACTTGATCCATATCCAATTAACACTTAGTTATTAAGGCCGCAGGATTTGATATGGTTTATTTGGCATTTTATATCCTACCTAGAGCTAGAATATTTATCAAAATTTTAAATAGCTAGAACTAGAATTCTGCAGAAAGAGTATGGAACATAAATATTTCCTGAAGTGATCATAGGTTGTAGGTAAAAATTATGTATCTGCTATTGCATTTCACGCAGCTCTTTCTAACGATGTAAACTTATATATTTGTAAGACTTATTTGACACCTCTATTGCTATTAAGCAACCATACGAGAGAGGTACCAGTTGATAGGAATATGTGAGAGCACGTTGACATTCCCTTGCTACTGAGTGTTTTTCACCATTCAACTGGTACCCCAAAAAGAGGCAGCCTACTTTAATGACTTCACCTGGTATAATTCCACCATGTTGTAGCACATTTAGCTGCCTACTTCATCTAGTTGGCAATGCAAGGAGGCTACGGCAAAGACATTAGAACATGAAGATTTTGCACATGATTTTTCGGTGCTGGCTTTTCAACTGGCTTTTGGCTCTCTTGAAATTTTTCAAAAGCCAGATAGAGAGAGAGCGCTCTAGAGCCAGCCGTTTTTGTGTACGCATACAGCGACAGCCGACGACTGTAAGTGTGCTCACGTATTCTCAAGCATTACTCACACAAGCAGCAAGTGCATTCTATTTTTAGATTTTTACGCTTTGTGTTCGTCTCCGAAGCCGAATTAAGGCTGCCAGTTTTTGCAATTTTACTTCTTACACATAAAGCACAATTCTGAAACTCACAGTTTAGGAACAAGTCGCCAGTCGTCGTGTTTTTCCCAAACTTAAATGTACTCTGTGTATCTTTGGTATAAAGTATAGAAAAACGATTTAGGGATTGTATGAAATATACACTTTAAATAAAAATAAAGAATTAAAATAAATAAACAAATTTAGAATTTTTAAAAAATAAAAAAAACGCTCTTACGGGGGCTAAATCAATAAGTAAAACTCAAACTTAAAAACAGTATGCACTATTTAACTTAAATAAAATAACTAAAAACGAGAAAGGCAAAGCTAACTTCGTCTGTACCGAAGTTTTGATACACTTGAAATAGCTTGTCACAACGGTTAGCGACTTCGACCAAACTTCACAAATTAGCTTAAAAACATGACATATTACCCATGACCGTGTTTGAGAGTGATAATATTGAGAACAAACCAGTTTTTCTCACTAAAACCCATTTTTCGAACGAACATTTGTATGGCAGCTACAAGAAGTAGTTATCCTCTGTGCAAAGTTTCAGCTCGATAGCTCCAAAACTGAAGGGACTAGTTCGCGTAGAAACAGACAGACGGACAGACGGACGGACAAAGCTAAATCGACTCAGCTCGTCATGCTGATCAAGAATATATATACTTTATGTGGTCGGAGATGATTCCTTCTATGCGTTACAAACTTCTGGCCAAAATTATAGTACACTTTTCAAGTGTATAAAAAATAGAGGGAAGCTAACTTCGGCTCGACCGAAAATTATATATATGTATACATGCCTGTCAGTTTGTTACATGGCAGCAAACTTAGTGATTTTTCAATTCATTTAGGATAACATGATAAAAGCTAAAGAAATAATAGTGAACCACAACCTCATAAGGTTCCAAAAGTTAACCCAACAAGGAAAGAATGCCCTCAGAATTCTGACAGGGCACTACACTACACGGGTCACTGCAGACTGCGTAGCCACATGTACAAGATGGGAGTAACAAACACCAAACTATGCAGATATTGTGGAGAAGGAGGAGTCCTCTGAACATATACTAGCACACTGCGATGCCTCAGCTAGGCGCAGACTCAGCAGATTTGGGAGACGCATTCTACACCCAAACCATATCAGTAACTTGGAATCCACCAAAATCCTGGCTCTTTTAGCAGAAATAGGGCTGCTGGGAGAGTTGTAAACTCAGTAGGGGGAATAGACCAAAATTGGAGGTAAACCGAAACCAATTTGGAATCAGTGAGCACAAGCTTATCATATTTTTAAGTCAACAGGGCTGCGGTTTGTCATGTATGGGGCAAATGCTTCTTTTATCTGCACGCAGATCAAGCTTGGCCATGCCCCCAAATTTTATTAAATTTAATTGTTTTACAATTAAACAAGCTCATTTGTTATTATTATTAAATGGAATTTTATTATTTTATTAAATGGAATTTAAACTCGCATTAACTCGCTTAACCCGCTAACTTTAACCTCGCTTAACTTTTTTAATTATACAAAATATAAAAATTTTATTTATATTTTTTTATTAAATTTAATTGTTTTACAATAAACAGCTCATTTTATTATTAAATGGAATTTTTTATTTTATTAAATGGAATTTAAACTCGCATTAACCTCGCATTAACCTCGCATTAACCTCGCATTAACCTCGCATTAACTGCATTTTTTAATTATACAAAATATAAAAAAAATGTGCACTTCTCCAACAACAAATAAGAAATAGTTGTCCCATGCATTTTTTTAAAACTACGTTGCCAATATAGAGCAGAATAATCATTATCTCATAAAAGTAAAATTTCTCACAAAAGTGCACATTGAGATAAAGTCAAACTTTTGCGGAACAGGCCTTTGTAAAACTGGATTTTCTCCAGATAATTTATAATGGAAAAACTCACACCGCAACCATGTCTCCAAAGGGCTCTGCAACACTTCACTGAAGACAGGCTGTTTTCGCGCAGAGTTTCATTCTGAAAACAAAAGTCTTCTTAGATGAGCCAGCTCAGATTCAAGACTTGGAAGCTAACATTACTGGCGTAATTCACGAGATGCTGAAAACAGTGATCAAAATTTGTACCTTCCGAATCAACCTACAGTCGCGAAAATGAACAGAGAGAAGGAAACATTTCCGACCAAACAAAGTATATATTTTTTTGACCATTCTAAGGTGGCCTGATGGGTAGAATTTCCGAAATCTCCAATATTTTAAGAAATTGTAGACAGTTTCAAGATGACAGCTATTGCCCATAATTACTTTTCTTCCGGTTTTCACCCACTTCCCAAATTTTCTTTTATAGTGCGCGACTGCATAACTAAACGAAGGTACAGACCTTCATGCTAAATCTTTGTTCTCTAAGATAAACGGTATTGGCCATGTGTATAATAGTAGTTTTATCAAATGATGAAGCGATAAAGTGGGTGCAGTTGAACAAAATATAAAGAGGTTTTTTTAAACATTTTTAAGGATTACAAATTAATAATAAAAAATACAAATAAAATAATATTTAAAGCTTGGCTTAAAGCCTCTGCGTTTCTGCTTTTGTAATCCACTATTTACCGTGAATATAAACCATTTTGTGTTAATCTTCTCCCTCGTGTTAATCTTCTTCTCTCGCAAACAACAATAATGCTACGGTTTAGAGTTATTTGATGAAATATTAATATTCACAATAAAAACACACGCATCTGACTAAGCGGCCCAACTAAGATGATAAGACAAGGCACCATCCCATCCACATTCCACGCCAATGACGTAACATTTTTGAATGGTTAAACAGTAGCTGCAGCCAAGAATTGGGGTTCGTCGCTACTGCCGTTATTACTTAAATTACTGCTTCAAATCATTCCACTTAACCGAAAATGTTCCAAGCCTCCGATACCTCGGCATCGCGTTCGCTGCATCTTTCGAGCCCGCACTGCGCCAGACTTGGAGGCCTCCAATTAGCCACCATACATACACATAATATGAGCGAGCTGCGAGTATGCTCTAATATTTCGTTAAGAATTGCTCGCCTTCGTCGTATGAACACGACATTTTAATTACGCTACCAATTAAGAGGACAAAGGAGTTGTGCACGCAAAATACGCGGCAAACTGCATCTGAGAGTCCCTTGAAACATTTTTTGAACTAACTGCGGTGCTATATTAAGATTTGTTAGGCAATTTTAAACTAAGAGCATTTATTTCTTGATCAAAATGTGAAGTGAAGTCAAAGCACCTTACGTACGAGGATACAAAACACAGCTCTCTTTTGCTCGGATTTGACTTACATTTCATTTGCTGGACGTCCGGTGCAGCTGGCTCTGTCGGATGGGCCAAGTGCGTTTTGGGCTATAAATTAAACGAATTCAAGATGAAGCGTCCAAACTCCAAATATAATATTCATAACAACAATGGAAACGCTCGGAGAACGATAATCGATTTTTGTTTATTACGATCTTGCTATAGTCCCTGACCCTGATTCTCGGCTACGCACGCGCTCGCTCCACTCTGCACCTTCTAGCAGCCTTCCTTCGTTCGCCCCCTTAACCCACACAGCAATGACGCAGCAGACAACTGCCCTTTAATGAAGTAGTAAAACTCATTCATAAATGTAATCAACCTGGCTTGTAGGTGCAAAGCTCAGTGGAGTTAAGCTGAGTGAAGGGACTGCAACCGGGTCTGGTGCACTAGCGGACATATGACGAATAGAAGAATGTGCTTCCCCAAGACCAGACCCCGTACAGGTAGGCTCAGGCTCGGGCCGACTGCGGCTTGCAGACCGGCTTGGGCATCCACATCAGGCCCCAAACACAACCAGAATCTGCAGAGTAAAAGTCCGGTCGCCAGCTAAGCGCTGGTTCTTCCGCTTCCCTCGTGTACCTTGGCTTTGCCACGAGCCTAACACACGCCGTTCACATCGGCGGGGCTCCGACACTTGCCTTTGCTGGTCGATTGTGGCCATGTTATGAACATTTACATTTATCTTGCATTTCAATTTGGGTTTTGTTTGGACTTTTTAATTTCCTCTTTGCAAATGAAATCAATTTGAATGCGACGTTGCACTTATGCTCCTTTGTATATACTCACTTGTCCTTATGGAACTTGTAAATAACTCTTCCAGTTAATTTAGCACTGTGGATGGTTACCTAATAAAAAATAATAATTTCACACAACAAACGTCTAAGAAGTCGTGGAAAAACGCATATTTTTAACTGCGGATCGTAGATCGCAACAAAATGTCTAAAGTTTAATGACAATGCTTAATGTTCGGAAACTTTCGGTTTGTTGTTTTTGTGAGAAGTCTTTGGTTGAACAAGCTGTGGGTCAAAATATTTTATAATTTTTTTTATACCCTTGGAGAAATTGTCCGGATGTTTGTAACGCATAGAAGGAAGCATCTCTTGATCAGCATGACGATCCCGTCCGTCCGTCCGTCTGTCCGTCTGTTTCTATGATATCTCCTCCGTCAGTTTTAAGGCTATCTTAACCAAACTTTGCACGGAGTTTTCTGGTATAAATACGCTGTATATTTTGCTGAACCGGCTGAACCGAAAAATTAGTTGTAGTGAGAAAAACTTTTCTTTTTTACATGCAAACCTCTCATGCTTCATGCTTCCTCATAATTCCAGCAAGATTTATGAAAATCGGACAACTATATAGTATAGCTGCCATGCAAAAGATAGGTCTGAAAACCAGGGCTGCAAACCCCTCTAAAATCGAGAGACGTTCACTCCGGGGTTTGAACCCGCGAAACTTTTCGGGTTCGGGTTCACGGAGCGGGTTCAGAAGGTCGGTGAACCTAGGTTCGGGGTCGAACCGGGGTTCAGGAATAATTTTGTTTTTGGCTAATTCAAAAAACATGAATATAAATCGGAACAACCTTACTCAATTAGAGTTATTTTGAATATAATAAGAGAAAAATTCCAATTCATGTTTATAAGAATATGGACTTGGGGAAGAACTATTGATGATTTTATTAATTAGTTCCTTTTGACGATTATACAATTTAGCAATTTGTGTCTTTGCAAGCAGTTTTTGTTCTAAGGACAACAAATTAACTTTCTTAGATCAAAAAAAAAAAAATGATGTAAGGATTGGTATTGAAGTTAAAGTGTGAGAACGTTTTTCTAAGAACTTTCTAAATATTTAAACCTTAAAACATCAATAAAAGAACCTGTTTGTTTGAAAATTACGTATTTATGTCGAAAAATAGCAAAATAAACATTTATAGCAGCTAGAAAAAAGGTAATCTTCCTTATTCTCAATTCCACTTCCACAAAAAATTTTTTAGTGTGGAACTGATTCCTGTTCTGGTGAAAGTAAAATGAAAGACTTTTTCGGATTCAAGCTTTTTGCCTTTTGGCTAGTGAAATTAAAAGTATATTGCAAATTTGGCATAAAAATAAAAGCTACCCACGAATTGAAGTTAAATCATAATTCTTTGGTCAATTTAAGATCGTTTCTTCTTCTGCCTTATTTGCGAACACTTTCGGTTTCTTAGAAAAATTAAAAATTCGTGTTTTGAATTTCACATTGCGGATGCTCCGAACAGTTCGAAAGGCATTTCTCAATCGATAGTCGTCTATCGTTGTTCAAAGTCCATTAAAAAGTGATAATTTTATACAAAATCGAGTTAATTTCGCATGTGACCAATAATTTTAATATGATGGCAACTCGGGAGATATTATTTGGACGATTGCATTTTGGAATAATATTATAATTTAATTTGTTTAATTTTAATTGTTGGTGGTAAAAATGTTTGCAATTTTGAGCTGCGTTTTTGTAATTATTATTGAAGTAATTTTTTTTTGAACCGAACCCTTTTCAACTTTTTTCGCTCCGGTTCAGGTGTTCGGGGGGCGTACAATTTATTTTCTGCTCCGGTTAAGGTTGGGTTCGTAGTTCAAAAATCCCGGAGTCTCCGATCCGGAGCGGTTCAACTCCGCACCGGTTTGCAGCCCTGCTGAAAACCTAATTAAAATTTTTTTTAAAAAAAAAAAAAAAAATAAATTTCAGAACATCGTAGCACAATGTATCTTTGATCTATGGGTCCATATGTTTATATTCCAGTGGTTGAAGGACTAATACGATTTTCCGCACGAAGGATATCTTAGAGTAATTGTTATTTTTAATTTTTTAAAATAAAAATTTTTCATATCAATTAATTTATAATTTTTCAATAAAAATTTTTGTATATCAATTAATTACTAACTTTTATATAAAAATTGTAAATTAATTGTTATTTCGAAATTTTTATTTTAAAATAACCCTGATTTTAACACAATTTTGGAGAGTTTGAACAAAATATCGTATAGCTGTCATATAACAAACAGGCAGGCATATATCATGCTCTAAGGGTATATAAACTTCGATCCAGCCGAAGTTAGCTTCCCTCTATTTTTATACTCTGTACCGAAGGTACATAGAGTATATTAAGTTTGTGCAAAAGTATGTAACAGGGAGAAGGAACCATTTCCGACCCAATAATGTATATATATTCTTGATCAGCATCAACAGCCGAGTCAATATAGGCAACTCCGTCTGTCCGTCTGTCTGCCCGTCCGTCCGTCCGTATGAACAAACAGATCTCAAAAATGGTAAGAGATAGAGGTTTTGCATGTATGGGACAAATGCTTCTTATACTTGCAGGCAGATCAAGTTAATTTTTAATTTTCGCCACGCCCCCTCCCGCCCACGTCATATCTCCCACAGTTTTGTAGATAGATGATTCGAAACTACTAGAGATAGTTAGTCATTAGCAATATGTATCAATTTGCCGCACAATGTTAGAAAGAGAGAGGAGAGAGAGAGGGAGAGAGAGAGGGAGAGAAAAACTTAGAGGTGAGCGCAGCAGCAGCAGTGCATTCCTCTCCTTCTCCAGGTACAGAGTATGTTATAGTCGGGCTTGACCGACTTTCTCACTTGTTTATTTATAAATTTTATTTTACTTCGACGTTTGCTCTGTTCTTGATTATTTTTTCTGATCTGGTTTTTCGATCACTTCTTAAGCTTAGTATACACTTCCACCAAACACTTGCCAGAACAGAAAACTCCATATAAAAATAACTCGCCCTTTGGTGCTCTCTTTGATCACACTTCCAACAAAAATGTCTCAAATAAATACCGATAAAATCCGTAAAATCCTAGATCCGTATTTTCTGTAGTTTTATCGATAGATCCCTGAATAATTAATTTTAATTATTTCAAGAGGTATCGCACATTGCCGCGATCACTAATTCTTTTTGAATAATTTTCCCATCAATGATTGCGCAATTTTCAAAGCAAGTTACAAAACAACGTGAGACTTGAACCGAATTTAAACTGGGTAATAATTATGAATTTACTCTTTACTGAAGTGTCATATCTGCTCATCAGGCCCCGTAGCCAGGGGTGAGCCGTGAAGAACGCATGTTAATCATTTGTATTTATTGATTGAGAAACTTATAATTTAAAATCAAACCAAAAACCAATCTGGTCCCATCTGGCATCTTACAATCTGGTCACACTGTCCCAGAACAAAAAAATTGTCACTTTTGGTACTGTTGATGCTGATCAAGAATATATATACTTTATAGGGTCGGAAATGATTTTTTCTCCCTGTTACATACTTTTGCACAAACTTAATATACTCTATATACCTTCGGTACAGAGTATAAAAAGGCGACAATTTTTTATGAACATAACAATTTGTCTCTAATTGGATGACAGCATTATGACTTTCATTGCTTTTTGCACTTCCCAAACTTATTAAAGCAATGATTGATTGGCAATCATGAATTCTTTAGCAAAAAGGTAACTGAAGATGGAATCGGGAGATTCTTATTAAAAAGAAAGGTGCTAGAAGCTGGCTTCATTTTGTTGTTTGTAGCTTTTATGTTCCAAACGTGCCAACCTAAAAAACATACTAAATTGAACAGTAGAAATTAAATGTGAGCTCCTTTTGTATTATTCTGATCAACCAGATTTGTTTGGACGCCAATAAAGTATCTCAAGTGAGAAGTTCAAAAGCGTATTTTATGGTGATGATCTAGTTTCATGAATCTCTCTGAAAGTGGTTATAACAAGAGCTTTGGGCAAAAACCGTGACAAAAATTTTAATGTGTTAGTAAAATCGGGCTAAAATCTTTTCAAGCTATCGGCGTTTCAATGTCCCTGAAAGTTAAATTTCTTCCTAACGCCGAGAATTCGCTTTGAAATTATCTGCCGAATCAGATGAGCAAGGCGAACGTTTTCATTAAGTAAGCAAGCCAATGAAAAACGGTTCAAAGGAAAAGAAATAGAAATTTCGACTTGTGACAATCAAGACAACAACAAGGTTGGTCAGTTGGTTTTTAATGTTTACTTGGCCGTTTTATAAGCATACATTTTAATAATAAAATTAAAATAATAAAGTTTTTCTATCTGACTAGCTTGAGGTCGGTGGAGAGTTACAATTCAATGTAATCAACACAAATCAACAGAGATTAATTACAACAATTTGGAATAGCAATTGGTATGTCCGTACAACGATCGCTGTTTCAAAGATAACCACATCTGATAAGATAATCAGCGGACTCTGTATTGCATATTCACATTCAAACAGCCACACAGTTGTCCATTTAAAAGTAGTCGCAATTTTGATTAAACCCATATCCAATCCCATATCCAATCGCATATCCAACCCCATATCCAATCCCATATCCAATCTCATATCCAATCCCATATCAAATCCCATCCAATCCCATATCCAATCCCAGTGACCGATATCAAAACAGATTCAATAGAAGCAAATTATAATATTAAAGCTATAAAACACAAAAACCCTTCTATTTGTCTTATTATAAAGCTTAACTTAATAAAAAGCAATAGAACTGGTGGAATTTATTGACATTTTCGTGATTTTGAGCATGAATCGTTAAAATCTACAAAATCGCTAATTAAAATTTAAAATAGTTTATGAGATATTCACTTGAACAACAAAACATTATTTTAAAAAGCCTAAAAACTTCAAGAGTCCAGTCCAGCCAGGGTTTTTAACTACCATAGGTATCTTTCAATTTATGTTGGTCTCGTTGGAATCAAAATTTTGTGTTGCCTTGTGTTATTATTTTGTATACCTTTGGGGGTGTATTAAAATTGTCCCGATGTTTGTAATGCATAGAAGGAAGCATCTCCGACCACATAAATTATATATATTCTTGATCAGCATTACTAGCTGAGTTGATATCGCCATGTCCGTCTGTCGTTCTAGTGAGAAAATCTTTTTCGTTTTCAACAATAGCGTCTCAATTTTGTAGAGTTTGACCAAAATCGGATGAATATGGTGACATGACATAACCCCCAAGGAACAACAAATAAAATTTGGGCGATAGGTCCGTTTTCATTTCGGACTTATCCCCCAAATGGGGGGATATGTCCGTTTAAAAATCGAACACAACCACCAAAAAAATTTTTGGGCGTTGTGACCGGGCGAAAAATAGTATTGAGTGGATCGCAGCTTACCTAACAATACCCAACAAAATTTAATAAAGAGCCTTCTCATTAAAGTTGATACCCGATTCTGAAGTATTTTGGAACGCAGAGTTCAAAAATTGACTAAAAATTTGAATATCTTCTCGTTCTCCAGATATAGGCGGATATAACCATGTTTTTGCTATTTTTTAAGAGAAGTTCCCAAATAATTTGACGTAACATCTGAACCGATTTAGCTTTTCTATCTTTCAAACGAAATATGTAAAAGCCTAGATCCACTGACACATTTATATAATTGTGTGTGGTTGGTGATTTCATGTACATTCTCAAAAAAAAGCATAGTACGTTAAGGAAAACTACTCATAATGTTCAGGGCGAATAACAAAATAATTTAAAATTCAAGAAAATTGGGGGAAAAAATGTATACAGGAGGTCTTGTCAAAATATGTACTATGAACTATTTTTACTTGATGGAGTTCGCTTGCATTTCGAATTAAAACTGCATACCTTAAATACGTGAAGTACCTATATGCCTACAAAAGTTGAGCGGTTTTAAGCTGACTGCTTAAATTCAAGTAGATCTAGTAGATTAAATGCGCGCAGTTTTACTTCTCTATGATCTAGTAGCTGACCAAATTTTTGTAACTTCACATACAAAGTCCCAGTTTAGTTCCAAATCAAATCGCTTTACGAAAATCTCGACTTTAATTAAGAAAAATCTTTTTTTAAAACAGTTGGTGCTTGATTCGGGAGGTTAAATTTGAAGCGTTCTATTCGTAGTTCAATTCGATAGACCCAAAAAACTCCACTATGAACTGACCCCATTTTAAAGTGGTTCAGGACCGGTTTACAATCTTCTTGTATACTGGATATTTGTCAGTAAATCAGGTACAATTGTCTATACATTTTATATGTATACTTTTGAATAATTTAAATAACTTAAAAATCTAGATCTTTTACATGATTAGAAAAAATTATCAGTTCAGTTCTCAATTCCACTTCGGTTTTCTTATAAACGTTTGAATTGGCCAGCTTTCTCTTACAAATTTAAATAAAAGGTGTAAAGCAAATCTGTGGTTACTAGATCAAGGCTTCCTTTTTCTACGAATTGAATCCACTTGACATTGAGCTGTCAGTTTCAACTGCTTGAGCAATTCCAGTAACTGTAGATATGAGTGTCACCTTACATATAACAAAGAGTTCAACATACGAAAGTCTATACAAAACTGAAGTGGAATTGAGAACAGGCCTGTATGATTTAAGTTCTTGTGATAACAGAGACTATGAAACAGGCCTGTATGATTTAAGTTTTTGAAAGACTATGAAATTTCAAATTATTGTTTGTAAGAGTAAAAAATTAACGTATATTATTGTTGTTGATACCGAACCCAAATAAAGTTTGCTTTAGATTTGGCGAACTCCTTAATTTAATCCTACTTAATTCAAAGGATAAGTTTAAATAGACAACTGGATTCGCGGTAAAATATTTAAACTTTGCAAAAATAATATTTATTAAGGAACTTAATATTTATTTGTTGATCGTCAAAAACTTGGTGTCCTGAAGATGCAAACTGGAGAGCTCTAAACCTTTTTATTATTATGCCATGTAGCTTTGGAACAACCTACCTCATTCTATTAAAACAATTTTAAGCACACTTTATTAACAGTTTAATGCTGCTCTTTAGAGATAATAACAATAATAATATATAATTAGACTTTTCCAACTAAAAATCTTTCTATGCTTAAAATCTCAAAAAATAAAATTTAAGCAAAATAAAAAATATAACTAAATAAATATCATTCGAAAAATCTCTGTACGGCTGGATATGCCACTACTACTACTAATTCTACTGACTTAAATTTAGTTTTTAAAAATTTGGGCGTAATGGCCAAAATTTTTTGGGCATTATGTCCGATTTTTTTTGATAGCGCCCAAATGAATTTGGGCGATAAGTCCTTGGGGGTTATGTCATGTCACCGATGAATATATCATACAGTTTCCATATAACAAACTGGAAGGCCCGCTCCAAGGTCGGTGGAGCCGAAGTTGGCTTCCCTCCATTTTTACACCCGTTACCCGTACAGTAAAAAGTAAGTAAAAGCAGAGTAAAGGTATACTAAAGTCGTGCCAATGTATGTAACAGGCAGAGGGAATCATTTTCGACCATATAAGGTATATAGTATATGCATGACTTCATCTAATGTTTGTCAATTAAAATATCGCTTAAAATGGTAGTGGTGGTAAGGAAGGGTAGCTTCAAAATAATACACATTAAAGAAGATTTTAAAATCGATTTTCAAATTCACACTTAGAAATAGTAGAAATGGTTCTTTTTAGGTGTCAACTAGTATTACACATCCCAACAGTATTTTGATAATGTTATAATGTTAATATGCTGATAATGTTAATATGGATTGCACTGAACAAAACTGCATCATTGGTTTTGTTCTGTCAGCTCTTGTCCAAGATATAGTGCAAAAACGAATTTGTTGAGTTTTTGGCAAATCAGCACTTATGGGGGTCCGTCTGCGCATTGAAATCAAAAATGTTTTCTCCCTGTTTGACCGATCGGTCCTATGACCGCTACAATAGTCATTCGACCTTGCCGGTTCCGATAAATGTGCAGCTTATTTAAATTTTAAGACTTTTGGCAAAGTTTGGCAAAGCTTTAAAACTGATGGTGGAGATAGCATGGAAATAGATGGATTTAAGAACATGGCTTAATCAACTCAGCTCGTCAGGCTGAAGAATGATATATATAATTTAAGAGATAGTTTAATTCAAGTTTATATACCCTTGGAGCATGACATATGCCTTCCTGTTTGTTATATGACAAAAAGTTTTTCTCACTAAAACTTGTTTTTAGACCGATCGTTCCTATGGAAGCTATATGCTATAGTCATCCTTCTGTGCGTTGCAAACATCCGGACAATTTTAATATAGTCTCTTCAAGGGCTTTATTTGGCTTTACTGCTCCGAAGCATTGAAAACAAAAAACTGTTTCATACTAAGACTTTTTAAACCTATCTTTTGTATGGCAGCTATACGATATAGTAGACCGATCGTTCCTATGGTAGCTATATGCTATAGTCATCCTTCTGGGCGTTGCCAACATCCGGACAATTTTAATATAGTCTCTTCAAGGGTATAATTATATTTGGCTTTACTGCTCCGCAGGGCCAAGCTCTTTGTTTGTGTTCTTGAGAAAAGGATCTACAGCTTAATGTTGAATCCAAATTGATAAAATTGAAGGGTGAATTTTTAATTGAAACTTCCCGGGGTTTTCCAATGGATAATGTTGTTCTTTATGTAAATTAGTAACACTGTTAGTGACAGATGGACTGCTTATTCACCTGATTTGGCTCCGTGTGACTTCTGGCTATTCAGCAAACTCAAGAGTCGGCTTCGGGGACACTGTTTTGACTCGACTGATAATAGAAAGAATGATAATAGAAAGAATCGTAGAAAGATCGCAGAAGGTTCACAAGGTTATTACGAAGAAGGAAATTGTCAAGTGCTATGATAACTGGAAAACTCGTTGACATAAGTGTATTGCAGCTGAAGGCCGCTCTCTAGTCTGCCAATATTTTTCTCGGAACAACGTTTTGCAAAACAGTTGTACCGAACCGATTTAATGAAATAAGTTTTAATCGTCGCAGAATTAATGTGGCTACTTCTCTTTTGCATTTCTCTACAAACATTGATAAATAAAACGCTAAAAAACAGAATTGAAAAATCTTTTACCGTTTTCTCTCTGTGGTTATTGAAAAACAGCGAAAAAAGGCTGTTTAGACTAAAGGAGGGCCTTAATGAGATTACTTTGACGGAGATGAAACAAATTTAGATTTAGAAATTTAAGAAAATTTACTTCTCAATTTGATCCATCTTCCATTTTAGCTCGTTATCAGACAAATTTTTAGTTCGCGTTCTCTAAATGTATTGTCTGCTTGTGCTAATATTCTTACACTTATTAACATTAGAATATTAAATCTGAGATATGCGGCAATGCGTGGGTATATTCTCCCCCATTCAATTAGCAAAATTATATGGTGTTTCAGTCTTCCAAGAAACTTTGTTGATCCCCGATCAAAAAATAGGGCAATTTACGGGGCAAGGGCCAAAGATCAAAACAAAAACACAACTAAGAGGCAGAGCAGAAGTCATCGCCCACAAAAATCATCATGCATCGTCGTTCGCCATTGAAATGGGTATGTTGAGTGTGGTGGCATTAGCTTTGGTGCCTGGTACCTGGTCTAAATCAGGTAAAAGCCACTGAGACATTTGCGTGATGCGTTGCCAAAATAATTTATGAGATTGAAGCGCAACGCAGCGCCAATTTGCGTGCGGTGCTGGCATTTTGGAAAACAAAAAATTCCATACTGTCTTGCAGAAAAATTCCCACCACAGTTTGCACACAGTTGCTAAAATATGTATATAAAACTGACGACTTAAATGTAATTATTAGCTGCTTTTAAGCAAACCATCGCACTCACCTACTTCACAAAGCTACATTCAGAAATGTTTTCCTTAAGCTTAAGCTAGGCTATTTTTGTTATTAATTTATAAATTAATTATTAATACACAAAAAATTTTATTCTCCAATAAAATAAACAAAAATTGGTTTTAGAGAATACTCTAGAACAAAATAAATACTTCTAGTCTCTGAGATTGACCCGTTGATACAGACAGACAGACGAACATGGTACAATTAACTCGGTTGATCAAGAATGAATTATTGCATCTCCGTCGCTTCTCCATAACTCCAACATTAGAATATTTTAAAATTTTATCCTACTTTTCACGCGGGTATCGGCTACTGTGCAACACTAAAAAGTTGATAGAGTCGAGACCAAAAAATTCTGAAAGGGTATGATGGTAGTAGAAAAACCTTCGCTGGGTTTGGTCTGATTAGCTGCCGTTTTCTTTTTATTACACTTTGAAGTTTTAAGCTTATGATTGGGACTTGTAATTCTATAGCTGGTAAACTTTTTGGAATTTCGCTTTGACGCCTTAAAGGAAGTTGTTGCTCTTGACTTGGTTTACAAAACATTTCTAAGTTGCAAGTCAAAATAGTCACATCTTTAAACTGTGTGGTACTGTTTTTCAACTTTGTCTTAAAACTGTAACAAATTTGACTAAGCAAGGACAAAAACGAAGCTTAGAATTAATTAAACAATCGGTTGAAATATACCAACTTCATTCGTTGGTCCTTCATATATTGTAGTTAAGGGCACTAAAAAATAATCTGAAATCTTTATTTAAAATATGTTTCTAAGGGCCTTTATTCAGATGAGATAAATTTTTAGTTCGATACGATATTTCACATGCATTTTTGACAACCTTATATATTCTTGATCAGCATCAACAGCCGAGTCTATATAACCATGTCTGTCCGTCCGTCCATCTGTCTTACCGTCATATTGTCTGTATGAACACCTAAATCTTAGAGGCTAGAAGACCTAAAGCAACCGAACCATTATCTTTTGCTGGGTTTGGTTCGAACCTGCATTACAGCCGAGGTACAGAGAAAAAAAGATCAAATATCAGACCTACTAAGCATATAATGTGGCCGTCTGTGGCCCAGTGGTTAGTGTGCTGGACTGCTGGGCGGGAGGTCGAGGGTTCGATCCCGCCTCTGAACATCTAATAATAAAAGTTGTTTTCTTTCTTTAGAAGAATAGCTTTTACACATACGGTCACCTTCACCAGCTATTGGCGCCAGCTGTGAAGTAACTAGCCATGAAAAAGCAAATTCTCAAACTTTGCCGTTCGGATTCGGCGTTAAACTGTAGGTCCCTTTCTTTGTGAACATTAAGGCACACACGCCAAGAAAAATTTAAAGCACACACGCAACAATCAGAGCTTGTGTTTTACTAGCAGAAAAGCTTGCTCGTTAACTTATCCCTTCTCTTGTGAGCCACCGCCATGGAGGAGAGCTGTATGACCAATTTTACATTTACATAGTCTTATAATTGCTCTATTTATTATCAGATCTTTCTGAATAAATAATAAATTCTAGATCTCAAAAAAGCGTGATACGGACGAACAGATGAAGCAGATTGTTTCATGGTTTCACAGACAGAGAAACCCGCTCCATATCCAACAGGCCCGTTGATATGCGTTGTGACATATTTGCTCAGACCTTTGTCGAACGATGATAGTGCTGATCGACTACCATTCATGGCTTGGGTTCCCAAAACAGTTAAGAACCGCTAACGGGAGACAGATCATTAGAAACGAATTCGAAAGATATGGCGGAATTAATGATAAACAGTAATTGAAAACACCACCGCACTGGCCATAAGCGAACTGGGAAATGGAACGGATAAAAAGACTGACAAGGGTCACAGTCTCTAAAACCGGAGATCTGTAAAAATAAAACGAAGACGAGATATAGTTAGTAGTCAACAAATGTTGAACTATTAGCAAGTCCCAGAACAGTAAGAAACCGGAAATAAGAAGAAGAAGCAAGGCAAAATAAAGTCTCTCGGCCTAACAATAAGGGAGGGATGTGGGAGCCTGTGCCTCTTATGTCATTGCAATCAACGAGCCTGTCGATTGCATATAAATAATGCTGAGTTCATTTGTAATACAAATCAACGCTCGAGCGGTGCGAACTATAAGTTTCCGTAAAACTATTTTGTTATTATTTTGTGTGCACGGGTTGTTACAGTTATTTTAGAAACTGTTGAAAATATTCAGAATTTAGTATTATATTTTTGCAACATTTATTATACTTCTTATTATATAAAGACAATTTATATAACAACTTGGAACTTGCAGATCGAGTTGTAAAAGTTTCCAGAATAATCTGAAAAATCTAACTAAAGCAAACAATATTTAGAAGTTTAAAAAATATTTTTGGGTTTACACAGCCCAAAAGGCCACAAGCCAAACTTCTATCAACCCACAAAGCGGCAAAGTTTAAGAGCTTATTCATGACTAGTTACTCCACAGCTGCAGCCAATAGCTGGTGAAGATAACCGGTTTTGCAAAAAGTTTTTGAAGAAAAATCTTTTGTTTGTTAGATGTTCCAGGACTGGAACAAGCCCACAAGGTCTTGGACAGCAGAGTCAAATTTCTTATTATAAATATCGCTCAAATATTAAGAGAGAACCACTGAACCGACCGTTTTCTAAGCTGGTGGTTTTAAACCTCCATAAACCAGTCTTAATTTCCAAGCGATTTGCATCCTTGGAAACGGGTTTATCAAAGTCTGGAAGTTCTTACTTTATTTCGCTCTCTTTGACATATGTGGAGGCTTTTTAATATTTCTTCCAAAACAAACTTAATTACAAAATCAAAGTGAAATATTTCGAAAAATAGCTATTGAAAGCAATCCAATTTAAGTACGTAAATAAACGTTTGGTAAGACATTCTGAATTATTACTTTTCGTGTGGCGCGGCAGAATTTTGTTATTGTTTGACAGCTTTGGCTTGAGTTCAAGGAACTAAAGAGCTAAAAGAATATCCATTTTGTGTTGTTTTATAATGAAATTTTAGATCATTAATAGAGATGATTGAAATATTCAACCAAGTTGAGATATTGAACACAAATCTGTAAAATTCAAATATTTGTGGCTTATGTGAGATGGACTTGGGACTTATACCCTCGTTTTGTGTAAAATTTTCATGTGTTATTCTGTAGACTTTTTTCCAATAATTTTACTTATTGTTAATACTCTGTAAATTAAACTGATTGACTGAATTTAAGTGCAATCCATTTGTTTCTCAAAGGAGAGTTAAAGACGGCTGATGGAAAAAGGGCAGGTATGGTAATCAATCTGTGAAGTTCGCAAGGTAATGTTCACTTAGTATAGGCTGGTAATTGCCCTAAGTGCTTGCGTGCCAGAAAGTGCTCAAGGAAATTTTAGTGTCAATCAGAAATCACAGAGTTTCATGGGCTTCGGTGGTTCAATATTGGATTTTGAGGATATTGCACAGCAACGTTGGTCCGTTGAATTTGCCTGACAGGTAATTGGCGTAGATTGCTATTGAGACGATCGAAGTTTTTGCAGCGATAACAGCTCGAGAGGAGTTACATATATGCGCGCACTCACACACATATTTTGTGTATAAATAGCTTCCCCTTCGCCCAGATATTCCATATTCTTACCATCATAAACTTTTGATCCTCAAACTGATGATCGTTGGTGCGATGTAAAATATGCATTTTAATAAAATTCTCCGTTTAAATTTTAGTTACGTGGAAAGATTCGGCTTAGTCATAGGCGCGCTGCGATTTTTATTGTAGGTAATTAGAACACTTTGACCAGCTGAGATGCAGAACAGGTACAATCACTATGTAGATATTGGAAAATGTGTTTGTTGTTGTTTTTGGCACTTGGTAAGGCAACTACGAGTCTTTTGATTAAGTTTTTGAATTTCTTATTATTTAGTTATATGTACAGTTGTAAATAGACAGGTGTAGGTATGTATGTATGTACATAGGTATTTAGCACTGCTTGGAAGTGAAAGTGACGGCAATGGCAGGTGCGAGTAGAACCTGTGGCTGGGATGGTTTATTGTTATTCGAACTACTAGTTGCAATCGCGATCGTAATCGGGCGAAATGTCGGGAGTGTACAGCAACAAATTCTGTCAATTAAACGAAAAACCCGCAAACAATATTCTGCCTTCGCAGCCACAGACGGTAGTTCTCGACTGAAACTAAATTTTCTGGTTGGACGTAAAAACCTTCGGGGGATGTACGCGCGATGCCGCTGCTGCTGATGCTGCCGTTTTCATGCCACTCACACATCCAAGCTCGTTCATGGTACATGCATGTGTATGTGAGAATACAACCACAACCGAATATTGCCCAAGAGAACATGTTTTCTCTTCACGTTTCTCTTTGACACTGCCGCTCTTTTGCCGCCACCAATACCACTTAACCACTGTGCTGGTAGTTGGAGCGTACATGCAGCAGCAACAACTACAGCCATTTATATTTTCGGAAGCCACGCCCCGTAAGCTGAACACTAGACAAACCCAGAACAAAAGAACCCAGAGGCTGCGGCAGCGGCAACGCGTCGACAGCACAGCATCTGTGTATGTATGCATATATGTACAAATGGGTGTGTGTTATGTAGGCACACACATCCACGTAGATAGGTAGCACGGGGGTTGGAAAACATTTCGTAAAGCTGGGGTTGGCAACGCAACATGCTCTGCCCTCGGGTGGTAAAACGTGTGCTACTGGGAAAACTCAGGCATTGGACGCTCGAATTCGACCATAATATTGCCAGTGGTAAGTACGTGCCCTACCGCTTGCGCTTCGGGATCTTTTTTCCAGCAGCATTGCCGAGCGCAGACAGAGGAAAATGTTTGATGGTACATAACATACATATGTATGTACATATGTACGTAACCAAATATAAATGTAAGTACATTATACAATACTGTGTAGTAACAAATCAATTAATTTATCTACATACAAATTAATGTAATTATAATAACTAATCGCAATTAGAGATAAGCAAGGTTCCGTTTTCCACAGATTCCCGTTTTCGAATTGGACTTTATCGAAAATTAAGACAAGTTCATCAATTCAGAAAAAAAAAACTAAAATATGAAGCGAATTTTCTGATTTATGACGCATTTTGTGGTACTGAACTGTTTTGCCACTGTCCTCCTAATATTCATGCGAACTGTATTCACTAGACCAGCGGTGGGCAGCCTCATAGCCCTTCTTACTAGCCCTTCTTATCCCGTTTTATTCTAATTCCACGACGCAATGCATCGCGTTGATCGAAAGCAAATGACAAAAATCAGAATGTTGTTGTACCCTTTCCGTTATTTCTGCAGCCCACCGCTGCACTAGACAACTACCTAACAACTAAGCCTCCAACCAGCCTTTGGCAAATTGCTGGAGGAATGCCTTCTGGGGAGAGTCCTGGGAACACCTGCAGTCAAACGAAAGATTTCAAAGTTCCAGTTTGGTTTCCGCCTCAGACATCGCACACCGGAACAGGTACAGGTGGACAACTTTGTCCTGAAAGGATTCTACGCCAAGGAGTACGCTGGCAACAGGCATTTGACCGCGTCTGGCACGACGGCCTGCTCGCTAAGATCAAGAGATCGCTCAATCCTCAAATCTTCCTGATGGTTAAATCATTGCTCACTGACAGGAACTTTAGAGTGGTCCAGAACGGCCTTGGTCCATCGGTCATGCCCTCATCGCGACACATTCCGATTGAAGACCCGCAGTACCTTTTTACCGACGATACGATACATTGCAAGAGTACCTTAAGAGATTCGAAAACTGGGCTTGCCACCTGCATTTTCGTTAACCCAGAGTCTTCCTGCACGGAGAGGTGCTTCCACAGGAGTGACTTTGGATAAGCGGATCAAATTCAAGGAGCATGTCTCTGAAGTAACTGGCAGATTGAGAATGAGTTGGCTTCTCAACGCCAACAACAAACTGTCGCTCAAAAACAAAGTCCTTATCTATTAGATCATCCTAAAGATCAGCGAAAAACCAGTTGAACAAAAAAAGGATTTTCTCAGGCCAAAAAACACTCAGACGAATCACCGGAGCGGAGTGGTATATACGCGTGGTGGTAGGTGACACCATTAACAAACAGGCTGCGCCTACCTAGAAGGTTGCCTCTCACTCAAACAACCCGAACAACGACAAAAATACTATAAGCCTAGAAGTTAAAATACCTACAACTAGCACCAACCGAAATTATAACTAAATACAAAAAAATCTTATATAAATGAAACACAACACGCACTACAATATAAGTTATTAAGAAGTAATAGTAAATTGTACAAATTAAGTCTTAAAGTTTCTAGATGAAGAAATAAAAATTTTATGAATAAAAAAAAAAAACTAGACTGCTGCTTCTATACTATTTTTATACCCGTTACTCGTAGAGTAAAAAGGGTATACTAAAGTCGTGCAAATGTATGTAACAGGCAGAAGGAATCATTTCCGACCATATAAAGTATATATATTCTTGATCAGCATCAACAGCCGAGACGATATAGACTTGTCCGTCTGTCCGTCCGTCCGTCTGTCCGTCTGTCTGTATGAACACCTAGATCTCAGAGATGGTAAGAGATAGAGGTTTGACATGTATGGGACAAATGCTTCTTTTATCTGCACGCAGATCAAGTTTGTTTCAAATTTTGGCCACGCCCCCTCCCGCCCCCGCAATTTGGAAAAACGTTATATCTACTACAGTTTTAAAGATAAAGGATTCGTACCTTCTAGAGATAATTAGTAATTAGCAAAATGAATCGATTTGATAAAGATCGGATGAACGGTTCCCAAGTTATAAGCAAAAAAGTGAACCAAGCCCTCCCCGCTACCACCCTAAAAAATGTTGCACACTTTTTGGATGGTCACACTAAGGAACGCGGGAACACTGTTAAAAATGTTTTTTCATGAGTAACGGGTATATCGAAGTCGGTTAGAGCCGACTTTAACTTACGCTCTCGTTTAAGGATAACTTCGGATTTGAACTAATTACAGAATGGTCCATCTAGTGTTTGGAATTTGAACTATTCATAATTTGACTTTAAAAACGTCAAATGTCATTCGGAAAGCGACTAATATTTAGTAAAATCTATGGCATTTAGGAAATGGGTCGCTATTCGATTGAAGAAAGTTTGGAAATATTAAAAACTTATTTCCAAAGTGGTAAGTCTTCGACTCAAACTATGCGAAATTTGAAAAAAAAAAATATTTAACAAAAAAACTTAATTTGTAGATCAATTCGTGAAGCGAGTTCGTGAAACAGGTGGATAAACCAACCAGTCCGATGCGCTGCAGCCGTGGTTGTTATTTGACCGAAATTGTTTTTCATAAAGAAATGACATGAACCTTTCCATTAAATGTTCATCCAAGTCAGTCGTGGTGGTCATTTGACCGAAATTGTTTTTCATAAAGAAATGACATGAACCAACCTTTCCTATAAATGTTCAACCTTTGAAAAATATCGAGCCGTTTTTTATAGCAAAATTAAATTCCAATTTGGTAAATGGACCACCCTGTACGAATGCACGCTACCTATGAAAATTAAAGAAGTCTTTAAAAAATTGTCCGATGTGGAATTTCAATCAAATTATGCAAAAAGAACATCTGCCATTAATTCAGACTAATGAAAAGTGTGTACATCAATGTTATAAGGAACCTAACTCCTATCGTGGACTCCGAATCGACCCTTGATCAAAATTGCTGGCATTTCGGCCGCGCATTTTATACTCTGCAACGAAGTAACAGGGAGAAGGAATCATTTCCGACCCTATAAAGTATATATATTCTTGATCAGCATCAACAGCGATATAGCCATAGTCATTGGCAATATGTATCGATTTGCCAAAGAAATGATAAAGATCGGATTAGCGGTTCTCAAGTTATGAAAAAAAGTGTAAAAAAGACGCCTCCCACGCACACGCAAACAACACCGCATTGCATGCATCAAAGAGAGAGAGAAAAAATTAGAGATGAGCACAGTGGCAGCGACGCATTCAGCATATACACCGGGTACAGAGTATGTTATAGTCGGGCTTGACTGACTTTCTCACTTGTTATATTTGCAGGAATAACCTTTTATGTATATTTATAATCAGCAAAATTAATCGATCCACCAATTGTCAAGTTATGAGCAAAAAAAAGTTTGCTGTAGCTATTTAATGGGCTAACATACGTTCGCATTCTTCACTTAAATTCATTTAAAAATATTTCCCAATTAAGGAAAAGCAATGCAAACTTAGGAACATTTTAAAAATAAATTGACTTTATTGATCAAATCACTTATTTTCTTCAAATTGCCATGACTTTTCCTAAATGTGAAAAAAATTGTCACAAATTTCAAAAATAAAGGCTGTAATTTTACCATTTAATTAACTACATAAATAACGCAAAAATCGGAAATTGGGACGATAACCCCCCTCCCGCCATTTTACATCCAACAGCGCACAATCTTAGAGAAGAGAGAGAGAATCCTAGAGACGAGCACAGCAGCAGCACTGCATTCAGCTGCTACCTCAGGTACAGAGTATATTTATTATAGTCGGGTTTGACCGACTTTCTCACTTGTTTAAAGCAGAAAAATTTATATGAAGAATTGGAAACGGCCACATAATTTAAAATGTTGAGCTGATGACAGATTTTTAATCAGGTGGGCCTTATTTCATTGGAAATGTTTGTCAGAACATTCCCGTTTTGCCTTGTGTTATTTAATGCCTTCAATGGTATGCTCTCAACAGTGAAGGCTTCAGATAGTTTAATGAGGATTTCGTCAAAATTTTGATCTCCGAGGTAATTGACCTCGACGTGCTGCTCCAGTCGCAACTTTTATTTGCAATCTTATTTAAAACTTTATTTAAATATCATAGATCTAAACCGTTTGCCGCGACCAAACCGTAAAAATAATTTAGGTTCGTAAGCCTGAACGAGAACCAAACCAGTGTTCTTCCGAATATGCCGAACTGAACCGAAAGCCCCTAAAAAAAACCGTTCGATTCACCTCATCGATGTTTTCGATAATGTTTGTAGTGTAGCCGGAACACCTCAGCTCTCTTTCGTCAAAGCTTACTCAGAAGAAAAAAATCAACTTAAATCCAAATATTTACACCTTGATTTAAATATATTTGCCAATAAAACTGCACCACACAATGTTCTATAAAATATAAAGTGTGTGCCACTTAAATCTTAAATTTAATATGCCCATAATTAATTTCCAGTGATCTGCTGTTCTATTCGATCTGATGGCATATTAAACTTAATGTGTTAACTTTTTAAATTTAACGTATTTAAAAAATACATATAAGGGTTTTAGTGACCTGCATTGATTTTAGAAATGAAATAAAATCAATGCAGGTCACTAAAACCCTTATATGTATAAATAATGGACGGCACGCCATTAATTTTTGTAATAAAAACCTAAACGGTTTCCCTATTAAAAACAAACAAACCGAAATACCTTGTGTATTTCTCGTCATAGGCGCCAGAACTATCACTGAACGAAGATCAGATTCTGGCAGCAGCCAAAGATATAAACGCAGTTTTAGCTAAACAACATAACATTGGACACTCCTTCATAAAACATGGTATTCTTTCAGGCTGACCACTTCATAACAGAAATAGTCGGGGCTTGGATTTACAAATGTAAAATTCTCAAGTCTTTATTGCCAAATAAAATTACGCCAGTAATCGTCATTTAAATAGAAAAGAATACCATGGTTGGAGTGTGAATAAGCATAGAAGTCTGCTGATGAGGATTTGGGGACAAATTCCGAAACAGTATTGTTCAGACATACCAAATGCTATTCCGATGTAATGTTGTGAGCTATCTCTGTTGAATTGTGTTGATCGCATTAAATTGTTATCAACCATTGACCTTGAGCCAGCGCTGTAAAAAGCACAAAAACTTTGGCCATATTTAAAAAATAAAAAAAATAATTTAAATTATGGTGAGGGGAGTGATGACAAAAGGGGATGGGGTGGGGGAAGTGAGGGGGAAGAGGTGGGGAAGAGAAGAGGATGTGGAGGAGGAAGGGGAGGGAGAGAAATGGAGGTTGAAGGGAGGTCACAGTCACCTTTCTGAATAAAGTAAACCTTAAAATTATTTTTATACCCTTCCAAAGGGTATTATAATTTTGCCCAGAAGTTTGCAAAGCATAGAAATATTCATTTCCGGCCCTATAAACTATATATATTCTTGATCAGGGTGACGAGCTGAGTCGATTCAGCTTTGTCCGTCTGTCTGTCCGGCTGTCTGTTTCTACGCAAACTAGTCTCTCAGTTTTAAAGCTATCGAGCTGAAACTCTGCACAGAGTCTTCTTTTTACTGCACACTGCTAATATGTCGGAACCGACCGGATCGGATGACAATATCTTATAGCTGCCATAGGAACTATCGGTCGAAAAGTGGGTTTTAATGAGAAATTTTTTTTTGTTTTTAATGTTAACCTCTCCCACTTCAGCGACTATTAATATTATACGCTTTTACATAGATTTGGAAGTTTTTGTCAAAATCGGATGACTATATCTTATAGCTGCCATAGGAACTATCGGTCGAAAAGTGGGTTTTAATGAGATAAACTTTTTTGTTTTTAATGTTAATGTGTCTCACTTCAGTTTTCACAGAAAAAATTTTCGTTGGTTGAATCTACCAATTCTTGCAGTACATTTTACTGTGAAATATTGTTACATATAATTTGTTTTTGTTTTGTTTAACATTTTTTTGGTAAAATTACCCCTACAAATAGTAAATCTAGCGTAATGTCTGCGTTAGTTTTTTGTTGTTGTTTTTTAAAACTGCGGCTTGCAGTAACATTCTACCATAGAAATAGAACCACGCTCGTAACTGTGGTAAATATATTTTGTTGTTATTTGTTGGATTACTGTAAAAATAGTACAATTACTGCGCAAACTTTAGTTGTCCTATTTACAATTAAATATGGCCGAATTTGAGCTTGGGATTTAGAAGTGGTCTCATCTGTGCGGTGTGCAAGAATTTATTGGTAGGCAGATTCAATACCAGTAACATTTATGACGCGTTGCCACATGTGTGAGCGCAGCCGAGCCAGTTAAGATGTCGTTCAATTCGTTCTAAGACTTTTTCTAATATGGGGAGGGATGGAGTTGCTTTGGGAAAAGTTAAAATAAACTTAATCGGCCTGCTTTACCTCCCCCCCAATTTTTATATTTTAAAAAAAATTACTTGTGGGTTCATCATTTAATATACCTCAGTGCAATACGTATATGTGCAAATATGTTTTCGTTTCTCTCTTCCTCAATAGTAACAGAACATATGTTCTAGGTATGCAAAAGTCTTTTGTTGTTATCTACTTTTAGAATGCTTTTGCATAATTCTTCTTTGGTCATCATTCTTAGTACCGTTATCACACATTTGAGTGGCGAGATTTGATTTTCTTAGGAAATAAGTTTATGTGCAAAAACCAATTAGTGTGCATTTAATGGTCGGCGTGCAACAAATTGGATGTGTTTTGATTAAAAATGAAAAGTTGAGAGTAAATTAAATAGTTGTTGCAGAAACACAAAAAAATTTTTTAAATTTTCCTCAGAATGCCGCGTGGAACACATTTAACAGCTGAGGGTCGCGGACGAATCCAATGATTGAATGAAGGTGGGGCTACCATCACTGAAATAGCTTCCAGAGTGTCTCGACACAGAAATACGATAGCTAATTTCTTAAAAAATCCAAGCTCCCATGGTCAGATTAAACGCAGTGGCAGACCGAGCCACATCGACGATAGGTGCAAGCGTGAGATTAAGCGCCTGGCTGTAAACAATCAAATGTCTTGTACAGGCATTAAACGTCATTTAGAGCTCAATGTCGGTAGAAGACGGATCCATCAAATTTTAACTGAAAATTGTAACCTTAAACATAGTTCCCGGGTGGCTGTACCGATGCTATTGCCACGCCATCTTAAGGCTCGTTTGGCGTTTGCTGACAGGTACAAATTTTGGACCGAAGAATTCCGAAACGTTATTTTTTCGGATGAAAAAAAGTCTAATATTGATGGTCCTGATGGCTGTCATAAGTATTGGCGTGACTTAAGAAAACCAAGAGAAACTCGCCATAAGAGGAATCACGGCGGTGGATCACTGATGATTTGGGCCTGCTTCGGATATGCAGGAAAGTCTCGGCTATGTTTTATTCCAATAAGAACAAACTCAGAAATCTATATTCAATTGCTGGAGAGTGAATTAATAGATTTTGCAGACGATCTTTACGAAGATAGATGGATTTTTCAACAGGACAACGCTCCAATCCACGCATCAAAAGCCACAAAGGCTTATTTTTCTTCAAGAAAAATACCTGTACTGGAGTGGCCGGCTATCAGTCCTGACTTGAACCGAATTGAGGACCTCTGGGGTATCCTCTCAGCCAGGATTTATAAAGGTGGGAGGCAGTTCGACTCAATTAAGCATTTAAAGTACGCTTTGCTTGCAGAATGGGAGTTAATAAGCAATGAAACTCTCCAAAATTGTATTCCATGCCAAACCGCCTTGCAAAAAGTCTTAGAGGCAAAAGGAAAGCACTAAACTATTAAAGTTGATCAAAAGTTTGAACTTAATACAAAATTTTAAGAACTATATAAAATGCACATATACTTATTTCCTAAGAATGAAATACATTTGTTAAATAATAATTTTTTTGTTAATAAATATTGAAGTACTGTAAGGCAGTTCTTAGTTACTGGTTTAGAGCTATAAGAAAAATATATTAATCGTTTGGTTTAAAACAAGGTTTTTCCAAAAATGTTAATGCACATATACTTATTCCACTGAGGTTTTTTTTTTTCAAATCCAAAAATTTTTTTTTTTTTTTTTTAGAGAGTATAATAATAAAATTTTTAACAAATAGTTTATGCTACAAATAAATATTGCCCAATCACAGAATGTCCCTTGCAGGGAACCTTTAAATTGTTTCACGCTGAGACCGTGAGATCTCTGGGGACACTTGATTTGTTTGTTGTCGGCTTTCGTTAGGCCAGCTTATACTTAGAATTTTAATTTGCGGCTCGGTTACTGCGCGAACAGTAACCTTATCAACAACTAGCACAAATCTAATCAGTTTCTGTTCGCTGAGCCTCAGCTTTGAGCGTTTATCTCTTCAAATTAAATTATGCCATTTGTTTCCCAACAAGCCAAGTGGATTAAATGCGCCAGCTTCTTTTCAACATTTTGTTATTCAAAAAGGTGACGAAATTCAGTTAATAACAGAATGGGCGATGTTTTGCTGGTCTCGTCGCCTACTTGTGCATGCTAACTTTTTTGGGATAAGTGTACATTTGCTAAAGTTAATAAAGGTATCGAATTACTGTTCGAAATCGTGAGTAGCAGAACGCCAATGAGGGTTACACTAATACCACCTCAATCACCAGCGGAGCTCTTGCGGACATGTTACTTGCTCGAGCACAACACGAACAGAGAGCAGCAGTAAATTACGAGAATTTGAAACGGGTGCTCAGGTGCATTATCCAATTGCGATGCTGCCAGGCCGTGCTCGACCCTCCTCCGCTTCGGCTGTTTCATTGCGGAGGCACGATTTTGACTGCGGCTGCTCATTTCAGGCCGCAACCGGCGATCAATCGATGATCAGACCGCCATTTTTTAGTTGCGATTCGGATACGCGGTACAGATTCACTGCTCGCATTACCGAACAATATTAATTTCCACTCCTCCCCACAGGGCTGCAATCGTGATACCCAACGCAGTGGTGAGTGTGCATGGGCGAATCCAACTACACCTTGACTCAACTACTAGCACGAGTAAATGCGCGCGTGTGTGTGCATGTAAATGCTTTTATTGCACTTGCATGTAGCAAGCCGCAATATCGAAAATGGCAGCTTTCTTCGGGACAGAAATACATGAGTTGGATCAGATACCCGCACCAATGTGCCACTCTGCGGTATCGTCTACAGAGCCTGAGCACCTCATTTAAGATGCGTCTTAAATGCGATTGCCTCGGGTAAAACTCGTGAATGCCGCAGGACGTGCATGACTACTGCTACGACTGTTGTCTTTCGAGGTAATGATGGCAAATGCTCCTTTATATGTTAGCTTGTGGGGCACAAAATGCATACACCGAAAACTTCATAACGCATTCCGATTTCACAATTGGTTTTTGGAAATTGCTGGAAAAATTGATTCATTTTGATAAACCATTCCGATGAAAATAAGATCAGTTCAATAACGTGGGAGCTGAAGCCTTCCTGAAGCAAGTGTAAGTAACATGACTTTACATTTTACGCCGGAGCCCGGTAAGCCGCGATATTGAGCTACAATAGTGTTTAAGATGGGGTACAATTATTTGCTCTCCAAGCTGATATGACCATTCTTTATGTAGCTAGCTTATCAAGCTATTTTTTTACTCAAGTAAAAGTCAGCAAGTTTGAGAGATACAACTCGGGACATTATCTGGACCGAATATCAGTGGCGTAGCGAGGGGGAGGCGGCCCGCAAATTTTTAGGGGCGGCAAATTTTGGTGGCGCCGAGTTTTAAAATGTATATTGATTATTCTCTTAAATTAATACATAGTGGTTTTCCTGAAGGTTATTTAACTCTGCTGTTATTTCAACATTTAGAACGTTGCAAGATTCTGCACTTCAAGATCTATCATTTTTAAAAGCTTACGAGTCAGTTTATTGGGATTAAAGATCAGTGGTCTACATGGAACGGTGTCAAAAATGCTGCAGTTCTTAGACCATTTGTTTGACTTAATCAAAGATGTTAAACATTCCATATCTTCCACTATTTCATCCTGCTTCTTCCTATCAAACCCTTCCAATATATTGATTATGTTATCAAGGCCGGGTGCAGGGGGTGCAGATTTGTAGTATGCTTTGAAAATTTCTTATGAAACAAAAGTTGTGTCAACTGAATAATAATAAAAAAAAATCGATATTATCAAAAAATAACCATATTTTCCATATTAAAAACCAAAAATGTCTATCCTACGAGCAAAATCAGAAAGTTGTTTTTAAACTTTTTATCAATTCAGAAAGAGTTATTTAATTCCTAGTTACATGGAAAAAAACTTTCATATTTATAGTGTCAAATATAAAAGAACAATTAACAAACACCAAATAATATTTTCACATTAATTCTTCATAGTTCGTTATCCATTGATTTCGCGATATTTTCCGAATATTTGGGGTTTACAATACTCTTACTCTCTTCTACTAGACAACTTTCAATTTCTTAGGTTATAATGGCGCCCAATGAGCAGGACAATCTCATGTCCTGTTTCTAAACTAAAGCATCTTTGCCACTGAGATCGAAAGGATAGACTTCTACAGTTTGGGTTATGTTATGTTTTCAAAAAACGTTGTCAAACTCGTTCAATTATATCAGCCTCCAGTAATAACCTCTGCAGGCAGATTTCAAAGAAAGCTAATTCGAAACACATTTGCCATCAAACCAGAAAACTATGTTTGACCTAGACATAATTTTTGTTTCAGTCAATCAAAGTCAATTTTTTTTATAAATTTTGGTGAAGGAGTTGTGTAAAAAATGTTTCCGCAGCTTTTGCGATAAAATTTTCGCCTGTGGCGCATCCTTCTTATATATACCACAGTTAAAGAATTTTTGCGGCCGGCTAAGTCAACTTCCGCCCCGGGAGGCATAACCACACGCTACGCCACTGCCGATTATAGGGATTTGTATTGAGTTTAAATCGGCTAACTAAATTGTTAAAAAACATATTGCAAAATCTTTAAAAGCGAAAAATCGATTTTGTACAATTTTTCAAGATTTACTTTTCTCTAGAAAATCGAAAGTGTTTGTAAAATTTATTATTTAAAAATAAAATATTGTCCGCCTGTAATATTTTCGGGTACCAAAACATCTTAAATTGACTGTAATCTGTAATTTATTTTCGTTTTTTGGGAAGCTTTTAATTTTCTTTTGTGGAAGTCGAATTGAGAACAAGGCTGTATATGTATGTTCTTAAAATGCGTCTAAACCGCTGAACCGATTCTTTACAAATTTTCAGCAGGAAAGAATTATAGGAATTTAACTTTAGGAATTTAAATTTAACTGATATTGTGGTTTGAAACTTATCCAAAGCACAAAGTCAGTAAAATTAACCAAATTTTACCATAACTTTCTCGTGCGTTAAGAGAATTTTTGCTAACCGAAAATCTCGTTTAGAAATACGCCAACCCACAAAATTAGTAATATTTACCGATGGTTACAGTTAGTACTTTTCTTACTGTGTTTACAGTAATTTTACCACACAATTAGTAATTGGATAGCCGTTAGAGTGCTGTAGAGACTGCACTGAAAAAAGATCCCCGTAGAATGTATATACGAAATATCCACTAGAAGATCCATATTTTTAAAATTCCTTTTTCAACACATTTTTCAGCTCGTTTGAAAAATATAGATTAAAAACTATCCTGTTTGCTGATATATCCATTTTTAAACGTAAATAAATCGACTTCGAAAATATCCAATGGATCCCGAAAGAGGAAAGTTAACTATCCAGTCCAAATGGATACCGAAACTATCCTGAGGATCATCAAAAACCAATCAGTTTTTTCGCAGTGTATAGAACAGTAGGGTGGGTTACTGTTTTAGCTATCACAGTTACTGAAAAAATTTAAGAACTAAAAACTTTAGGAAATCATCGTGTCTTGTTTTTGAAAAGTTATGGACAAAATCATATTTTTATGACCTAGAGCCCGCTAAAAAGTTCTACGATTTATAATCAAAAAGGTCACTAAAACAATCACTTTGGGAAATCAAGAACGATTTCCCTAAATTAAGATGGGATGTAGTACAATTTAAAGTCGAAACTCTTCTCTTGTCTGGTTGTCAAAGCCGAAACTCTCTCATTCTATTGCGTTATGTGCTCGTTTTTATTGTATGTAGCACAAGAAAATGGGAAGTTCGGCCAAGTCCGGAAGGCTCTCTAACTTTACAGGAATGGTCCATAGGAGCATTTTCAAAATTGATTAAATTCTATTTCAATTAGTAGGTGTTTTGGCAGGATGAGTTCACTATTTTAGCATAAATCCTGCAGCGAATTATAGAATTTTAAATGTTCTAACGTTACTTTAAAATCTTGATAATATTAATATGCTACGTGGTTCTGTTTCCTGCCACTCAAATGTGTTGGGTTCGGTTGGTTTTTGATTCTCTCCTGTGCGTAATGTCCGGTTTTTATCCTTTTAATAATTAGAGTATTAAAAATCGGGGCAACAGGTTAATGGCCGTTTTGAGCCTTATGGTTTTTGTTTTTATTTAAGGCAACTCCACAGTGCGGCATGCAAATGGAGCCCTTGTGATTGAGTGTTTGTATCTGTAACTACTTCACCATCATTTTCTGCATCCACTCTTTCACAGATACGAGTACGTACCCATACTCGGATGTAATAATATTTTGAAGCGGCCGCAGGCCATTTCGTTCATATTCGTTAAGTCTTCAGATGCAGACAGATTCAAATTTTGGTAGAAGCTGCGCGATGCGTCGCTCCTCAGCAGCAGCAACCGCAGTTACTGCCAAGTGCTGTTCGGCTGCGGCTGATCTGGCTGCCGTCTCTACGGCGACGGAACACGAATCATCAGCGACATGGCCATGGCAGTGCAGGAAAAAGGCTGCTGCAATGTTGCACGACGCCAATAGCCCCGGGGAGGATGAGCGCGCTCGTCGTAGCCATAGCCCCTTGCGCAGGCAGTTACTCTTGCCGCTGTTCTTGTCGTCGTGTGTGTGTGTATTTTCAGTTGCAGTTGCAGCAGGCGGATGTTTGCAGCATATTTCCTACGGCTGTGCTCGTGTGCACCTTTAATCCGCTCTTTTTTTTTGCAACCCGAAAGAGAACAGCCAACAGCCTACCAGCGGTCCATTTAAATTCGAGGTCGAGAGGAAAAACATCTGCAGCTGTATTTACCCACAGTAGATTGCTGTAGCCATCTCCTATGCGGCTTGTATTATCTTATAGAATACGTAAAAAAATAATTTTATATATTTTTGCAATGGGGGTAGTTCACATAACTAATATTCATTTGGCATTAATTAATTTACTTTAGATATATACATTTTTATACTCTGTTCCAAAAAAACACAGAGTACATTTAGTTTGTGCAAAAGAATGTAAGAGGGAGAAGGAAGCATTTTCGACCCTATAATGTATATAGCCGAGTCTATCTGTCTGTATTACCAAACAGATCTCATTGGTGGTAAGACATGCATGGACTTATATTTCTTATACTCCGTCTGATCAAATTTATTTTCAATTTTGGCCACACCCCCTTCAGCCCCCACAATTTGGAAAAAACGTCATATGTTCTTAAGGTTTGTAGAATTCGAATGCCTTCTAGACATGTTTAGTAATCAAGATTATTTATCGATTTGCCGAAAAGTCAATTTGGCTTTAAAATGGAAATTTCAAGAGAAGGCTTTCGTTGAATTTTTTTACAACATTCGACATGGTTTATTTCAACAAGAGTGTGTCAATAAATTCAATTCATTGTATGGCGATAAAACACTATCAAAAACCACTGTATATTGCTGGTACAGGGAATCGTGATCGCAGCTCGCTCAGCGACGAATTCCGTTAAGGTCGTCTAAAATCGGTTGTTGTGACAAAAAACATATATGCTGTGCGTGATCTGATAATCCAAGATCGTCATGTCACATACTGTGAGATTAAAGCATTTCTAAGCAATAGTTCCACCAGCATATTTATGATTTTGCATGAACACCTTGCCTTAAAAAAATTTTGTTCGCGTTGGATTCCGCATAATTTGACATTCGCTCAAAAAATGGCCTTTGTGAATTGGTGCAGAGAAATGCTACAATATTGGCGGTGCTTCAAACGGCACAGGTGACGGCATAAAGTATGTTCCTTGTTGCTCGCGCCCGAAGCACTGCGAAGCAATTGGTCGCCTGTTTCTTCTGAAACTTTGCAAAATAGTTATCTTTGATTAAGCTTAGAAAGCGTTTTGCACTGCAACTCAAAATTCTGCCTCGAAATGGACGAAAAGTTGGATTGGGGAAAATACCTAGAAATGTGATTTACTGAGATAGAAAGCAGCAAGCAACGGAAAGCAGCGCTAGTTTGACTTTCGATTTTCCGATCTTTGCCTAATTTTTGGAGGAAAAATATAGAAAGGGTAAAAACCGAACCTAAAGAGTGCTAAAGTAAGAATTTACGAATATCACTAGCACTACTCACATTTCAAAGAAGATGTTACTTTATATGTCTTAATTATAGCGTATTTCATTTGATTTCACACTTGTGTATTAAACTTTGTTTTTTCACACACAATTTAATCGGATTAGCAAATATGTTTTTACCAATTAAATGTACTCTTGAAATCATTTTCTAACTGGCATTATAAATGGTTATTACAAGTGAGTTTGTATATTCAGTTCATCTTTAAAAGCTTTAGAATATTTCGACAATTATTGTGCTCAGTTTATAGAGTTGGTAAATTAATTCTAAAACATGAAAAAATTAAACCACATTCGCCGGACTTGGCCGCTGCGACGTTTTTGTCCGAACTAAGAAGTATTTAATAGCCCTTACTTCTGACAAGCAATTAATATAATCATTAATGATTACATAAATAACACTGTGCAACAGTCAAAAAAACTACCAAGAACCACTATGCGGAATCGATAGTGCTACCCGATCTGAGTGAATCCCTATCAGCGTTTGGCTAGATTGGAAGCACTTTTTTTTATGGACCCTTAAAGTTTTTGAAATTGGGTGTGCCAACCAAAAAAAGGGGTCATGAGTTTTGGGCAAACAACTCATTCAGTTTTAGTGATAGCTGCAAACTGTCTTCGGCAAAATTGTAGCTGACAGTCCGCAGAATACATTTTTAATACAAAGATTTTTAAAACATTCATGTTTTCCGGTAGTATTTCTAAAAAAAACTTTTTTTCAAAAACGTATTTTTTTACTTTTTCTTTGGCAAAAAAGAAGCTTAAAGAAGATACCAAACAACTCTGCTGACAAAGGTTTTACAATCTGAACACTTCTACATCCTCCAAAACGGACCCAAAAGTGAGAATTTCCAAAAAAAAATGACTCTTTTGTTGTCACTGTTTATTAGATAATCAATTTGTTCACCAAAATAGCAGCCAATTAAGTTTTTTTTAAGCTTTTAGAGCAAAACATTACTCATTTTACTTGTTGTTATCCATAATTAATGAAAAAAAAATGATTTTTGGAAAATTTTTCGAAAATTCTGAAATTTATCAGCAAAAAGGTTGTCAATTTAAGACTATAAAATATTTTTACATGCTAATACATTTTTTAACAAGTTGAGATCAAATTAGCGTAAATATTTAATTTACAAAAAAAAATTTTTAAATAATTAATAATAAAATAAAATAAATTAAAAAAAAAATAAAATATTTACGCTAACTATATAAATTCGTATATCTCCGATGAATAGTGATACAAGGATTCGAAAAAGCGCTGAAGAGGGAAGGTTCGAATTTGAGTTTTGAGCCCATTCAAATTCGTAAAATTGCTTTCTTTAAATTTTTTTTGTCCAGTGTCAACGGTCTTATCTTTCTTAAAAAGTCACAAGATTTTGGTGGCCGTTACAGGTAGATATTACCTTATAGGCACACAAACGCTAGCTGACAGCAGCAGGCATAACGAAGTTGGCGCTATTGATGCTGTTCCCCCACTATACAATTCAAAATTGGCTCGTGTAAGCTTTGGTCCTTTAGCTCTGAAGTTTTTGTGCATTTTAGAATAAATATGTACTAGGCCTAGGTTAATATATTATATATTAAGTCACGAGGTTATAACTTTAAAATTGTGGATTTTATGGTTGTTTGAAACAAACTTGATCTGCCTCTGGTACATGAATTTTTGGCTCTAAGTGTGTCGTATAGTCTCTGAGATCGAAGCGTTCACATCGACAGACGGATATGGCTACATCGACTCGGGTGCCGATGAAGAATATATACATTCCTTATAGGGTCTGAAATGTTTTAAAAAGGTTTACAAATTTGGGAGAGTGAGTTTATCGAGGGTAATCAATTTTTAAATTTGGTTCTGATACGCGCCGGAGCAGTTGTATGTATCCCAGAAGCAGTGGCGTTCAAGTGGAAAAGAAAACCGAACAAAATTGTTTCGTGAATAAAATTGGTGTTGTTTTTCGGATCTTATCGCGTTTTTAAAAAAGATAGGTAAAAGGTCTACGATAATATAATATTAATAATATTGCAAGATTTGTATTTAACAAGAAGCCTACTGACCATATCTCGGCATACGCAGCACAAATCTTTCAATTAGACTTGGACTCCTGGATTAAACTAAGGACAGTAATAGCAATTCACAAAATTATAACAACCTGAGAATAAATATAAAATTAAAACAATTAGAAGTGTACCGTATTTAAACAATCTATAACAACCTATTTTAAAACAAACTCAATATAGCTCTAATCATATTTAATAACGAGAGCGTAAGTTAAAGTCGGCTCTAACCGACTTCGATATACCCGTTACTCATGAAAAAACATGTTTAACAACATGTTCCTTAGTGTGACCATCCGAAAAGTATGCAACATTTTTTTGGGTGGGAGGAGTGGTAGCGGGGGGTGCTTGGGTCACTTCTTTGCTCATAACTTGAACCGTTCATCCGATCTTTATCATTTCTTTGTCGAATCGATTTAGTTTGCTAATAACTAACTATCTGTAGAAGGTACAAATCGTCAGTCTTTAAAACTGTAGGAGATATAACGTGTTTTCCAAATTGCGGGGGCGGGAGGGGGCGTGGCCAAAATTTGAAACAAACTTGATCTGCGTGCAGATAAAAAAAGCATTTGTCTCATACATGTCAAACCTCTATCTCTTACCATCTCTGAGATCTATGTTTTCATACAGACGGACGGACGGACGGACAGACGTACAAGGCTAAATCGACTCTGCTGTTGATGCTGATCAAGAATATATATACTTTATATGGTCGGAAATGATTCCTTCTGCCTGTTACATACATTTGCACGTCTTTAGTATACCCTTTTTACTCTACGAGTAACGGGTATAAAAACTATAATAAAATATAAGTAACTATAATAGCTGTATATTTAAAATTTGTAGTCTGGATTCAATTGTTAAAATGTTAATTTTAAGTTACGTCCAACAACGTCTGTGTTAAAACTTTGTGTTTTTGTGACTAATGCTAGTATTTTAAGTAACAATGTTTACTTTAGCATTAGAAAGATGTTTAATAAATAACAAAAATAACAAATAATATATATTTAGCCACGAGGTTGAAACTTTAACTCTGACATTTTTCTGCGGTTTAAGAGGGGAGGGGGAAAATTTTGCAAATCTGAAACCAACCTTATCTAAGTACGGTATACGGTACGGTACACTAGACTAGCCCTTATTTAATTTTGTTTAAATACCGGGCGGAAAAAGTTTCGATTTGGTCAAATAGGAAACAGTTTGATCCCGATCGAACAACATTTTGTGGCCGCGCGCTGGCGCTAAATATCAAAAATACATGGGAAATATATGGGAAGATTTTCGGATTTCTTTTCACATTTTTATATAATTCAGTTAGGGAAATATCTAAACCACATTTTAAATATAAACATTGGATATTTTGAGCATAGACTTGGTCATAATCATATCAAAATCATATCAAAAAAAAAAAAACCAAAACCCCCTCCACCCCCCTAACACAACCGAAACGCTTTTCATTTAACAAAGAGTGAGCGCGAAAGAGAAACTTAGAGATGGCGCAGCCAACTCCAGGTTCAGAGTATGTTATAGTCGGGCTTGACCGACTTTCTCACTTGGTTTTATTTTATCTGTTTCAAAATAGCACTTCTCGACAGAATTTTTTCCCAACTCCCCAAATCAACTTTTTCCGAATTAAATTGGCCCACTGATCACGAAAATCACAAGGAAAGAAAATTCTATTGGCTACTTATCGATTTGTTTCAAAAGTTTCCATAACTTTTTTGGTTTTTAACCGAATTAAAAGCTCTAAAGCCCAATTGTATATATCATATACTTTAGAGGGTCGGAAATATTTTCCTTTCCCCGTAAAGTATATTTGCACAACTTCATGATCCCCTTTTACCCATTCTCAATGGGTACTGGGTTTACAAATATGATGCCACATATTTTTTTTGAAGTCCATTGAAGAATATAGAAGTTATTGGCATTTAATTACAAAATGAAAGGATTAGAGTTCTTTGAAAAAAGACAAGAAAATACAAAGTTTTAATGTCTGTTTGTTCATCGTGGGAGGCATAATTTGAATACTGCACCATTTGTTGCCATATTTATTAGGTTTTGGTTTAGATCAAAAACAATTGTGTTACTTTGGTGGACAAAGTATATTTGGGAGTTCTCAAACATTTCCAACAACCTTTGGGAAGGCGAATTGTTTAAGTGCCAAAGCTGCATTAAATTAAATTGCATAATTTTTTTTGCTTTATACTTCCCAAGAACTTGAACAGAAGCGGATTTAATTTTACAGTTAAAGGTGCTACATTCAAACTATGCCTTCTACGATGAACAATGATGTTTTGAAGCTATGTCTTTTTGAATAAATTTTAAATCTTTAATGTTTAACTTAAATGCCAGTAACTTCAATGTTATTCAGTTTATTTTAATAATATATGGTGCATCGTTTTTTGAACAGACGTGCCTTTGTAGACCAGCAAAAAAAATAAATTTAATACTATTTTAAAAATGATTTTTTCTTTTCTAATTTTAATATACGAAAAAGAACAATTTTTTTGCTTGATAAGTTGTAGTTTCAATAAACTCAGATTCAACAAGTAAGAGTGTTGCGGTCGAGTGCCCCGACAGCAAAATACCCTGTTCCAAGTAATGTGGTTCCTATAGCTTTGAACTCCTTTTATTTTAAAATTTATTTGAATAAATGGGAAGGCGCACTTGCATATCTTCGGTGTTTTTGCTCGGATCTTATAGTGGTATACAGAATAGACAGATATTGGGCCTTACTGAATATATAATATATTAAGTCACTAGGTTCAAGCTTAAAAATTGTAGCTCTGACAGTTTTTCGCGGTAAGAAGAAGGAGGAGGAGGAATTTGCCAAATCTTGAGCAAACTTGATCTGGGTACAGTATACATCTACATACATGCAAAAATTTGTGGCTCTACCTCTTATAGTCTCTGAAATCAACGCGTTTATATAGAGAGAGAGACAGTTTTTCGCTGTTTAAAGATGGAGGAGGAGGAATTTTCCAAATCTGAAACAAACTCGATGTGGGTACAGTAAACACCTACATACATGCCAAAAAATGTGGCTCTATCTGTTACAGTCTCTGAGATCGACGCGTTCATACAGACAGACAGACGGACAGACGGACATGTCTAAATCGACTCGGCTGTTGATGCTGATCGAGAATATATATACTTTATGGGGTCGGAGGTGCTTCCTTCTGGAACATTTGCACAACTTCATGATCCCCTTTTTCCCATTTTTAATGGGAACAGGGTATAATAAGATTCAATAATCTTCTCATACAAAGACTTACAATAAGTTTTCAAATCTTAAAGTTTTAGTTCTGAACTAGTCCTTCGGATTGATAAGGATGGTTGGTTGGTTATGCCCCCACTTGAACTCGACTGCAGGTGGTTCGTCGACTTCTACATTCATCGTGATAGTCTCAAGCACTAAAGTCAACTTTGAATGTCTGAATAAAGCATCTAGAGGTCATCATATAACAAAATATTCATATTAAATGTCCATTGAGATTTTACCGTCGCGACTTGAACTCTAAATACATGGCGCAAACCGCTTTTCCGTCGCATTTCGACTTCTTCATAACCAACACCGAGCTTCTTGCCAGATTCTTTTTGTGCCTTCATTGGCGATGATGATTTCGGTCCCATTGTGAATACCGAATAGCGTTGATTGCTCTTTTTTGCAGCGGCTTAGTTTTTTCTGCGAGGATGTCACGATAACTAATTGGACCATCGCCCTTGGTGATTTGCTTGTACGAAATCGAGGTACAACTGAATAATGCAGTGTGCCGGCAAAGTCACAAATAATAAATGGTCATTTAAAGCACACGTAACGCGCATTAACACCACCCTCTAGTTAATAGCCCCTTTGAGTGAACAAGTAAATGAAGTTTACCTTTCATAGGACATGATCATTTTCGGGTTATAATTATCTACATCTGCACAAACATATGCTCATTCAAACTTATATATACACACGTTTGTCTGAGTGCTGTCGCTTGAGCAAAATAAAGGCCGCGCACGACTCCAAGTCCGGCGACAGCCCTCGTCTGTTCATTAGGGTATAAAACATGAATACTGTATTGCGTGAGGCGCCCTTTTTAACTTATAAAAAAATTCTATGTGAGAAAATTATCAGTGCGTTGGAGTTGAACGAAATTGCCACTATTAAAGCGAGCGAATCGTAACTGCAGCAAAATCAGTGTGTTGCAGACGCAGACTCATTTCAAGTTCCCGATGAATGACGCTTTAGACGGTTAGCAGATGCTGACATGCCGAAAATGATGAGCAAACATCGAAATCCAAGTGCGAGTGAGTGTGCACAAGAGGTTGTTAAGGAATATAAATTGGACAATAAAATCATTAAAACGCTTAATAACTGTTAGTGTGTTTTAATTCTCTGCTCGCATTTGGGCATCCACCTTTTTATAGCTATTCCTTGTAAAACGGAGAGAAGTGGAACGAAAATTGCATACGAGTTCGGATAAGCTCAGATTTATTGGCGGTTTTGTTCTTCCACATCCTATGTATTCTATGTAAATATATATGTATATATTTTTAGCAAAATTTGCGAAATAAATCAAATTGTGCACATTGATGAATGCACATGCATGCACATATAACAATTTCGTCATTATTATAATTGGCGTCCTTTAAATCAGAATACAAATTTCGAAGGCATCAAGTGGGCTGTTTTCGGTCAAAGTCGATCAAATTCAAATTTAGGGAAATGTGTTCAATCGACTGGCTTCACTTCGAGAATGATTTATGCTCGGATCAATATCGTCATTAGAAATTTATGGTTGAATTTTACAGCGAATAATAACAGGTTTCCGCGCGCCGTTCGGTATTAAGCAATGGACCAGGTTAAGAGGATTTCAAACTGTTTTGCGTGCATAACCAGGACTGCGTTAAGTGCAGCAGTTCTTAGCGAATTGCGGTGATTGCCTCCATATTTTTGTCACTTTAATCCTCAGGTAAGCGTCTGCAATACCAATATGAACATATTTGTGCTAGCTAAATTGGTTACGAGAGAAGTCTTAAAAGTGCCACTTTCAAATACTTTAAGCGCTTTTGTAAGGTTAAATATATTTTCATTGTATGCATTTCTAAGCAGGGATGCAAACCGGTTCTAAACCGAACCGGTTTTCAACCGAACCGAATCGCTTTTTGCACTCGTGAACGGAACCGTACACCGAACCGGTTTGTTTTAAAAATGCTGAGACGAACCAAAAACCGTAAAATAAAATGGTTCGGTTTACTTCAGCTAGGTATTGAGTTACTGGCAAAAAGTGCGCCAAATCAGCAATTTGCTTAACAATTTTACGAAAATACGTGGAAAAGCAAGAGTTGTTGTGAAAAAGCTAAGAATACCAACCCTATTGGAATAAGCCAAGTACATTAACTTTATATCTCTAATTGTGATTGGTGGAAAAAGGGAGGACGACATAGCCAAGTATTTGTCAACGCATTGGAAAAAAAGCTCCGCCTATTCTTGCATTCGTTTTCTTAGTTTTCTAAATCTTATTTAATGTTAATATACAACAAAATTCCAAAATGTTCATGAAAACATACCGGATAATTCTTTGAACTCGATATGCTTGCCATACAACTCAAAAAGTAAAATATCAATTGTAAGCGTTTATGCGGCAATCGCCGTCTAATATACTTGAATACTTGTATCAAAAATATATTTCTTTAGTTGTTTAATTGAATAAAGACCGAACCGAGCCGAAGCGAATCGCAACAGCGGTTCAGTAAGCCCAGTAAAATCCATGCAATGAACCGAACGGGCGGTTCAAAAACTGTTTAAGCCTCTTAACCGAATCAGTCCTTATTTCCGAGCGGTTTTCAAAATACCCTGTATTCTTCATTTTTTGTGTTTTTATTCATACACACACACACACACAGAAAAATATCCGTTCGAATTGCAACGAAATCATAAACTTATGTTGACGATAGCACGCTTTTTCGATATTCATGCTATGAAAATTTTGATCTCACAAATGAACGGCTTAGGCTTGACTGATCGTTTCAAGAACAATTTGATCTCGTTTGGTCGCCGGCTTGATCCAAAAAATAAAACCAATATTAAACATATCGCTAACTTACTTCAATACTGGCATAACTAAAACAAGTGAGAAAGTCGGTCAAGCCCGACTATAATGAATAAATAGTCGGTCACTTATTTGCTCATAACTTGAGAACCGCTCATCCGATCTTTATCACCAAAATCACCAAATCGACACATATTGCTAATTACTAGCTATTTCTAGAAGCTACGAATCCTCTATCTGCAAAACTGTGGGAGATATGACGTTTTTTCAAAATTGCGGGGACGGAAGGGGGCTTTGTAAGAATTGAAAATAATCTTGATCTGCCTGCAGGTATAAGAAGCATTTGCCAAACCTCTATCTCTTACCATCTCTGAGATCTGTTTGTTCATACGGACGGACAGACGGACGGACAGACGGACATGGCTATATCAACTCGGCTGTTTTGTATTGTGTACTATTTTGTGTAAATATTTTCGTATTGATATCTCTTTTACTATTCATTATAATTTTACAGGTTCATTTTTATGTTAATGCAAGAACGTCATATCTCAGATGTCTTGCAGTCGATATTGAGCAAACATACATCCGCTTTCAGGTAATATCATACATCATACATCATATTTTCATGTTTTATCAATAAGCAGTCTAAATTTATAATATTTTAATTGGGTGATGGAAATTAGACCGCGTGAATTAAGACCGCCGTCGGCGGTCTAATTTCATTTTTCAAAATGAATTTAGATCGCCATCATAAAATGAAATTAGGCCGCGCGGCCTTATTTCGTTTTTCAAAATGAATTTAGACCGCCATCACAAAATGAAATTAGGCCGCGCGGTCTAATTTCATTCTGCAAAATAAATTTAGACCGCCTTCACAAAATGAAATTAGACCGCGAGGCCTTAATTTATTTTTTAATGAAAGAAACTATCTATGTATATCATTAAAAAATAATGAAAATTTGATACAAAAAAATCGCGCGATTTTTGTATCAAATTTTCGCCTGCGGCCCTGAAATGGACTCAATTATTAAATTAAAATAATGCACAATGCAAATCACGAAACTGATCAACATACTCAAAAGCTTATCACTTAACTAATTTAAAACGGTACTTTTGCACGTCTGTACAAAAATTCCTCTCTTTAAATACTTAGTGTAAGAACAAGACCGCGCGGTCTAATTTCATTTTTATACCCTTGCAAAGGGTATTATAATTTTGCCCAGAAGTTTGCAACGCATAGAAATATTCATTTCCGACCCTATAAACTATATATATTCTTGATCAGGGTGACGAGCTGAGTCGATTGAGCTTTGTCCGTCCCGTCTGTCTGTCAGTCTGTCCGTCTGTCTGTTTCTACGCAAACTAGTCTCTCAGTTTTAAAGCTATCGAGCTGAAACTTTGCACAGAGCCTTCTTTTTACTGCACACTGCTAATATGTCGGAACCGACCAGATCGGATGACTATATCTTATAGCTGCCATAGGAACTATCGGTTGAAAAGTGGGTCTTTGTGAGAAAAACTTCAGCGATTATTAATATTATACGCTTTCACATAGATTTGGAAGTTTTGGTCAAAATCGAATGACTATATCTTACTGCTGTCATAGGAACTATCGGTCGAAAAGTGGGTTTTAATAAGAAAAACTTTTTTGTTTTTAATGTTAACGTGTCTCTCATCAGCGATTATTAATATTATACGCTTTTATACAGATTTGGAAGATTTTGTCAAAATCGGATTACTATATCTTATAGCTATCATAGGAACTAGCGGTCGAAAAGTGTGTTTTATGTAGAAAAATTGTTTGTTTTAATGCTGGCGTTCTTAAACTCTGATGTTTTAAAACATTTGCAAGGGTATAAAAACTTCGGCAAAGACGAAGTTAGCTTGGCCTTCTCGTTATAAATGAAATAAGGCCGCGCGGTCTAATTTCATTTTGTGATGGCGGTCTAAATTCATTTTGCAGAATGAAATAAGGCCGCGCGGTCTAATTTCATTTTGTGATCGCGGCCTAAATTCATTTTGCAGAATGAAATTAGACCGCGCGGCCTAATTTCATTTTATGATGGTGGTCTAAATTCATTTTGAAAAATTAAATTAGACCGCGCGGTCTTATTTCATTTTGAGAGCCATACAAAATGCACGGCGGTCTTAATTCACGCGGTCTAATTTCACAGAGCCATTTTAATTTATTAACTCGAAACTAAAAGAAACATTTTTTCTGGGTTAAATCCATTGAGAACTTTATACGTGTTTTTCTCAAAATGGATTACTTTGAGTTATGCCAGTATTGAAGTAAGTGAGCGATTTGTTATTATAGGAAGAGGAAGATGGAGCCTCCTCCATGGAGATTCTTGGGAAGGGCGGGGAAAAGAGGATGGGAAGACCACACACACCCTTTTCTAAGCGCTGCAACTAGAATTTATTACAATTAATCATTTTTTTTATACCCTGGGGATCATGAAGTTGTGCAAATGTTTTTAACAGGGAGAAGGAAACATTTCCGACCCTATATATATTCTTGATCAGCAGCCGAGTCGATTTAGCCATGTCCGTCTGTCTGTATGAACGCGTCGATCTCAGAGACTATAATAGATGGAGACACAAATTTTTGCATCCTTGTCTGAGACTTGAAACTCAGGAACTCGAAAACTGAAACACACGGAATACGTCATCTTAGCCCACTCGACTACTATGCTCCCGCGAGAGACAGCGACAAATCAAAGTAAAAAATTAATCGCTAAAGAATGAAGTGCTTATCTTAGCATTACCGATACTCTGTTGGTAATGTGGATTTAGATATTTTACTGGTTCGGGACCGTTTTTGAACCGGTTCAATAGTAGTTCAGAGTCAAATCTTAGATGTTATTTAAGACATAAAAGTGAGTTTGAGACTGTATTTTGGTAAAATAGAGTAGAATATTTTAATGGACAACAACAACTCCAATTAGTCTTCTTTGATGTTATTTAACAGGTTTAATATGATAATAATTTCACTTAGAGAATTTTGACAACCGACTTTTTAGAGATAAATGTTAAGGCAGCTTAAGGCTGTGTTATAGAAAATTGGCCTGTAGATTTACAATTTAAGTGTTATACATTTAAAATTTCTCAGAAATTATTGAAGCTTTCAACTTATACAGTATACAGCTAGACTTAAAAAAAATAAAATTTCTGGGCGAAATATTGACAGAGTAGAGAACAAAAAGCTATTTTTGCGTCTTCTTTTTAAGTTTTCTTGTTATTACGCAAAACTGCAAGTTCTTGAATTTTTTATTTGAAGAATTAGTTTTCTCTCTCGCAAGTGAAACGAAATGCCTGAGGTAGCGTTTCTGCATCAAGATGGACTAAAAAGTGCGTAGAAGCTGAAATGGTGCAGAACGGTAACAATTACTTAACACCTGTTTTATTTGGGGGGTATCGTACATACATACACTGCGAGTTTACTCGCATGCGTGTGAGAATAGCTATTTGGCCCAAAGCTATAATTAGAAATTCGCATTTCGTGCTTATTTTTCTGTATATTCGCCCTTAGCTAAATGTGTAAGTGTTTCGTCGAGTGTAAAGTAGCCGTGTGGAGGGACCACGCAAAGATGTACGGAAAACCACTAGAAACTAGTATGTACACAAAAGCGAGCCTAAGGCAGAGTGTCACACATCAAGTTAACTAAACAGCGTTCTGACTTAAGTAGCTTCATAAGTACTGGGTGTAAGCTAAAACTAAAGCACAATTTAATTTCGAATACTCTTGCTCACAAATCTGGCACAGATTTGCAACTGTAATTTATTTTTTAATTTTTTTTGCCATTGCCAGCCCCATCTACTTCTTAAAAATACCAACAAAATAAAATCCGCAAATTTCTTTATGCCATAAACAGGTGTTGATATGAAAGAATATTCATCAATGCAAACCATTAATTAAGTATGTTTACTAATGGTTTACCACGTTCGTTATTTCAGACTTCAGCAACAGTAGCGGAATTTTGTACAAATTAGCATACTTTTCTTAAGTTTGTCAGTTTGTTTTATTTGCAAAGAAAAAAAAACCACATAACAAATCGAATTAAGCAAAAATAAACCTTCTTAGTATATATTGTATAAATATAAATATGTATATGTGCATGTATGTACATATGTTCATTGCAAAATTGGTTTTCTCAATCCATAATAGTATCTCTAGCCAAATTTAGATTAAAATCTCTCGCTACCACTACAAATAATAATTTGTAAAGTTGGAATATTTGTTTGGTTTTAATTTACACGAAATATTTAGTTATTGTAATTGATGAGTAGACATCGGATTTTGGGTGAAAACATATTTTTAATGGGTGGTCCAAAAATATTTCTGATTGCATACAAATTTGTTTCATGAAAAGTAGATTATTTTAAATCCTCATTCGTTTTGCATATTTGCATATCTTCAGCCTAAAAGCATATTGGAGAAATGCTAACATATTTTAATCTATTTCGACCTATTTTGGAATATATCATATGCTTTTACATTTTTAGAGAGAAAATATATGCTCCCAAGCAGGCGTCTGCACATAAAAATATGCCTTTTATTTATATTTAAAAACGAAAGTAACGAACACAGCAAGTACTGTACAGAGGCAAGTACTGTAAATGCTTCGTAGCGCACCGACCAAAAGAAAAGAAGGTCCTCATTTTTTTGTTCATTAAGCGGGCAACCAAAATCCGTTCCTGTTAGGAACGCTCGGTGCAAAAGAATTTTTGGTTTGGACCTTGGAGTTGGTATGTTACAACGATAAAGTTAAGAAAATGGAAAAGGAAGGAAAAAGAAGAATTGTATTTAAAATCATTTTATCGTAATTGACAAATCATTAAAATGCGAAATGCGTAAAGAAGAGGACTAGGTGTAGTATTGCACCAAATTTGAAGGCCAATCAAGTTGAAAATCATTTCAGATCTATTGCATAAGCACACTTTTCAGCTTAAGGTCTTCATGGTAGTTAAATCAATAATTACTTAAGAAATTGCTTTTAAATACCATAAACAACTGCATAGCTATGATTGTGATCTTACCGATCCGACTGCTGCGATGCCTACCGTACGAGAAAACGGAAGTACAATACGATTCAAACCGTTTACCGTAATTGCAGGGATGCAAGCCGGTTCTGAACCGAACCAGTTTTAAGCCGAACCGCTTTTTGCGCTCGTGAACCAAACAGGTGTGTTTCAAAAATGCTGAACCGAACCAAAAAATAAAAATATGGTTCGGTTCGGTTCACTTTAGCTTTTGAGTTACTGGCGAATAATGAGCAAAATCAGCAATCAGCTTTAAAATTGTACGAAAATACTTGGAAAAGCAGAGTTGTTGTAAAAAAGCTAAGAACATCGACCTTATTAAATTTGCTAAGGACCCAAAGTTGTAATTGATTGTATTATCAGTTGGGGGGGTCAACTTACTCAAACATTAACTTTTTACCTTTAATTGAGATTGGCTTGAAATCGAAAATGAGTATGAGTATTTCTATGGGTGGCAGGCATGCAAAATTAAGGTTGAAAAAGGGAGGACGACATAGCTCAGTAATAGTCAACTCTTAGGAAAAAAAAGCTCCGCCTATTTTTGAATTCGAATTCTTAGATTCCAGGAATCAAGCCTGCTATCAGAAGAAGGAAAAATGTGGCTAAATCTCATTTAATGTTAATATATCACAAAATTCCAACGTTAACGAAAACATAATGGATATTCATTCAATTCCATAAAAAAGTAAAATATCGATTGTAAGCGTTTACCTAAAGATTATTAAATATTGGAACATATAACAGGAAAGTCAACTTAAGCATAGCTCGAATAGTTCCAGCAATTTCACCCACACAAGTGTCAGTAGAATGAACATTTTCCACATTGGAGTTTGTTTTATCAGACTTGAGCCAATATCGATGAAAATATACTAGGAGATATATAAATATTATTAATTTAAGTTTTTTAAAATCTATATTATTCCCTGTTGTTTAGAGTTCATTAAAAATGAAATATTTATTATATAATAGGGTGTGTTCCATATATCGACGTCGATTTCCGTATGAACTTATGGATTTTGAATTAGAGTTGTTTAAGCTTATATGTGAAGTGCCAAATATGTCAGAGATTACTTGATCGGTCAAAAGAAAATTGTAATTATTTTACGATTTTGATCCACTTGGCTTTCAGTAGTTGATTTCAAACCGTCAAAGTTTCTAAACAATATCAAGTGACCAAAGATGTTTTTGTCATTAGATAGATAAAGCTGTAGAATTTCAAAACAAAATGAGAACGTTTATACGGAAAGTGCCAAAGATATTTTGAACATACCCGATTAACAGAAAACCTTACTCTTTGTTAACGAATAATTTGAGTACTTGTATCAAAACTATGTTTCTTTAGTTAATTAAATAAATAAAGAGCGAACCGAACCGAACCGAACTATAACCGCGGTTCAGTAAGCCCCAAGAACCATGCAATGAACCGAATCGGTGTTATTGTGCTTTTAATAGTTTGCTATGAACTATTTACAGAGCTTGCCTGTGTATAGTACCTTCTTGAGTTTAGTATTAATTGCTTTCTAAACATAAGTACGGAATTTTGAGTGGAGAATATTTTGACCTAATTTGACCTATTTTAGCATATGCTTTTTACCTAAAAAATATTTTGGATATGATCATCTTAAAAAATTTCTAATATTTTTAATGCCAAAATTTTAAATTTTGTAGACAAATACAAAAATAAACCTAAAATCCGAAGGCAGGGGAAGGAACTAGGACAGGCTATTGATCATATAGAAAGGTCATACAGGATGCAAAAATTCACCAGCAAAGCAAAAAAATTATGATACCTCAATTTTTGGAGGCCTGCCTTTACACTTAACTTTCACAGTATGTCCATCTCGAGTCGTAGACTATGAACCAAGAGGGAAATCCCTAGTTAGAAAATGATTTGCGTTCTCGAAATCTTAGAGCAAAAAAGCTGCTTGAATTGAGTTCAATTTAGCTCAACTCAACCAAAACGCAGAAAAGCTTGAGTCCAGCTACAAAAGTAGACAATGGAGCGATGTGCTTGCACGCCATTCCATACATTGGGCGTTCAGTGCAGAAGTTCAAGGGTCAATCAAGTCTTAAACATTTTTTAATTTTTTCGGTTCTTTTCTCCAATTTGGGTGGAGTAAGTTGGTCGTTAAAGTTTCTTGCTCAGCGATATAATCCAGGGGCAGCACAATGGTCCCAAAGTCGATTTATTTGGCATAAAGTCAAAAAAAAAAGTTGCGATTTTTGGAAAAATCGATTTATTTTTTAAAATAGTATATCCCAGTGGTCATAGAATCGAAAAATTTTATTATGAAATGCAGCTCTTAAACCTTTGCGAAGCCCTGAAAGTCAGCCATTCATTTAACTCCTCACGTGGTTTTTGTTGTGGCAAAATTTTGTCTAAGTTCATTGCCTTTAAAATAAACTAAAATTGATTAAAACAATTGAAGTAAACGATGGAAAATAATGTCCAAGGTATGTTTAATTCAATTTCGTTTGAGTTTGTTCTATATATGTGCTTTGTCCTCTGTTTTATGTGTTTTTGTTGTGTGTTGTTTTAGGCGAGCTCAACCTCAAAATAATTCTGTTTCGTGAAGTAAAAGTTTGGTGGATTGTCGTAACTGTTAATGCAATATTGTTCATTGAAGTGTCCTCTTTACGATAGTCTAATTGGATTTTTTCCGAATTTTCCCGAACCCGTGAAATTACGATTTTTTCAGACCACTTCGAGTTAGAGCATAAAAAATTAATTAAAGAATGCATACACGAAAAAGCAGTCGTCAGAATAATATGCACGTCGTTTTTTATAGAGCTATGGACTCTAGCGATCCACTGATCTCTAGTTAATGTTTAAATTAAAGAAAGGCACAATATAAAACGAGAAAGGCAAAGCTAACTTCGTCTGTGCTGAAGTTTTGATACACTTGAAAAAACTTGTCTCAACGGATAGCGACTTCGACCAAACTTCGCAGATCAGCTTCAAAACATTCAATATTACCCATGACCGTGTTTGAGAGCGGTAATATTGCGAACAAAAGAATTTTTCTCACTAAAACCCATTTTCCGAGCGAACATTTGTATGGCAGCTTCCGACATATTAGCAGCGTGCAGTAAAAAGAAGACTCCATGCTAAATTTTAAGCTCGATAGCTTCAAAACTGAGGGACTAGTTCGCGTAGAAACAGACAGACGGACGGGCGGACAGACGGACGGACAAAGCTTAATCGACTCACCTCGTCGGCCTGATCAAGGAAATATATAGTTTACCTATAGTTATAGGTCAGAAATTAGTTTTTCTGTGCGTTGGAAACTTCTGTGCAAAATACCCTTTGCAGAGGTATAATAAACAAAATCCTTAGTTGTCCTTAAAAATTATGGTCGATTTGATCTGGCTAGGAATTCATTTTAGACCCATGACTTCTTGGTGAAATTTTCTTCCGTTATTACCATATGCTTTGTAGAAAAAAATCGAGCCCCCTTTGATACATACACGTAACGGGTAACAGTTAACTTGATTTATCTACTTTTCATTAATTGCACAAACCAAATTTAATGATTTCTTCCTGTTTTACAGTCTTTGAGAGCTAAAAAAGACCGGAACCACAGACGATCACAGTTAAAGGCGGGAAGAGTCTGCGCCTGTTTATGTCCTTCAACATGTTCACATTAATGTCAAATGTTAACTTAAATAAGTGAAGGCTTTAAATAACAAAAGTCTGGCAGGGCCGACTGGAACTTACGCCCTCGTTTTCTTATCTTTATCGACGGACTTGTTGTATATGCTTCATTCATTCAACTTCATTGCATTTTTATAAATACTTTATAGGATTACACATAATTTTCAAAATTTATATAACCATTAAATGTATAAACATCAATTTCAGCTGACTTATGTTGTATCAACTGGGTCGACGATATTTGTTAAAACTACATATATATCAGGACAGCCAAATGGAGACATGTGCTCGTGTCGGCGATGTCATTTTTTAACATTTGCTCTCTTACTCTGCTTGTTTGTAAATGTGTACACACATATACCATAAGTATGATCAAAGGTTTCGCTCTCAATAGTGCCAAGCCTGTCCCAGCGCTTATGCTTCTGCCATTGTGCGCGCTGACCTGTCGTTGACGATAACTTTATTCGAAAGTGAAGCGCGTGCCGACCCCCACTGACAAATTTGTTTTGCAGTCAAAGCCAGCACCGAGTACGCGTGAAACATGATATGCCGCCATTAATATAAATCACGTGATAAGTACAACGCGACCACGGCTTCGCCGCTGTCATGTATGTACATATGTTTGTACGAGTATTTATAAAACGCAGTCAGCTTAAGCATAAGCATATTAATACAACCTATAGGCAGGTAAATGGTATTATTCTCATCCTGTCTTACATAATTTTGTTTGTTTGGAGGGCCCAATTAACTACGCACCAACTTGGGGACATCAGAGCTCTAACGACGCGAGGGATCTAATTTGCAGTTTGCTGACAAAAGACTCTCGCGCAGGTCTGTTTTTTTATGAATTTAATTAAAATGGTGGCATTCAGGTCACGTGGCCGGCTTTTGTAATGTATCCGTTCTATCTGTAGTACGTCAGTATCCTCGGATTCAATAATGGGGGTTGCGGACTTTCATTACAAACCACTCAGGTGTGTGCTTTCAATGGCCACAAAGCAACAAACGCACACCGCCCCACGGACTCGCACGGCCCTAGAAAAAACATATGCATGCCGCCGCAACGTCGTTCGCTGCCACTCGCACTACTTGGCTTTTCACTTTTTAGCATGAAGTGCTCACTAATCTGTTCAGCCCAATTTTGCTCTTCACAATTTCTCACTTAGCGCGACGCTGCGCCAGGCGGCAGAATCGAAAATCCTACACCAGTCAAGTTCTGCGAGAGGGGGTGAACTGCTGTTAGTAAACTGAATAAAACTCACAATGTGCATGCGGACGCCTTGTAGTGTTGTTGTTGTGCCGTATAAGTATTCACCATGTCTTAAATGGCATAAATAAGGTCGCGTGCCGCCCGTTTGTACTTGGGAGGGCGGAGGGTTACCTTTCCTGCACCGCGCAGCGTGCAACATGACGCCGAGTCTATCCACTAGAACGCTCAATATTAACATATCGAATTATTAGCCTACCCAGAACATAGGATAACGCGGATAAGGATGTCATGACCGCAGAGTATGCTATTTCATAATTATCTCGCAAATCCTTTTATGTATATAATTGGCATTTAAATATAATGGAGCGTCACTGTGGGTAATTATATCTGCGATGGTAATGCTATTACTTCCGCTAGATTATACACATTCTGGTATTTTAGCCAGCACCATGAATATTAGTTAGCGTTCTTGCAGGACTGTTGATTCGCTTGTTGCGCAGTCGGAATATATTTACATTGAACTTCGCATCTTCTGAAGGGACACCAAAAAAACGGTCGAAGATGTCATTTCAATTTCTTTGCTCCTATCGCGTCTTTCATTGGCGGGGTGGTTTTTAAGTACACGCACAAACTTCTTTATTCCAATAGGGGTTATCCATTTTTTCGTATCGATTAAAAGGGAAAACTTTCGGCTGGGTGCATTGAAAGAATCTCTTCGTTCGCCTTTTCAGAGATAATTTGAACCAGTTAATTTAGTCGGGCCACAACAAAGCTATTAAAAAGAGATAGCCAGCAATCCGTACACAGAGGGAAAAATCCTGTTCACAAAATAAGTCGCCGTAAACTCCAAATAGAATAAAACTTTCTCAACAACTTTGAGTTCAAATGTTGCAAAAGTGCATAAACTCCTGGCAATAATTCCTAGACAAGTTCGGCAATTAGTCTTTGCTTTTCCGAAAACTTTTAATGAACCAAATCAGGCTGGGTTAGTTGTTTTGAAGGATTTGTGTGGCGCTGTCTCTGATCGTACGGAGTATATATCAGCGCTTGTAAGTATCAATCCCAATCAAATAAAGATATGTCAATTCGACTGGGTCTATTTTGCTCATAGCTTGACAGCGGTTCATCCGATCTTTATCATTTCTTCGGCAAATCGATAAATAAAGCTAATTGCTAACTATCTCTAGAAGGAACGAATGAACTATCTACAAAACTGTTTTCCAATTTCGTGGGCGGGACGTAAATTGAAAATAAACTTGATCTGCAAGTTTAAGAAACATTTGCCCCATACATGTCAAACCTCTGTCTCTTTCCATCTCTGAGATCTGTTTGTTTCCATGGACGGACAAGGCTATATAAACTCAGCTGTTGATACTGTTGAGAAAAACTTTTTTGTTTTCAATGGTAGCGTCTTTATACTTTCCAGATATGAATGTCATCTGTTTCAACACAATTTTGGAGAATTCGATCAAAATCGGATGAATATATCGTTTAGCCATATAACAAACGGGCAGCATATTTCATGCACCAAGGGTATATAAACTTCGGTCGAGCCAAAGTTAGCTTCCCTCTTTATTTTTATACCCTTGGAGAGGGTATATTAAAATTGTCCGGATGTTTGTATCGCACAGAAGGAAGCATCTCCGACCACATAAAGTATATATATTCTTGATCAGCGTGACGAGCTGAGTTGATATAGCCATGTCCGTCTGTCCGTCTGTCCGTCCGTCTGTCCGTCTGTTTCTATGCTATCTCCTCCGTCAGTTTTAAAGCTATCGTTTGGTACAAATACGCTGCACATTTGTCGGAACTAGCCGGATCGGATGACTATAGCATATAGCTGCCTTAGGAACGATCGGTTGAAAAAGTAGTTCTAGTGAGAAAAACTTTTTTGTTTTCTCTGCTATCGCTACCAAACCTCGTATTTATAAGTTTTTTATGTTTTCACATAATTTCAGCAAGTTTTATGCAAATCGGGCAACTATATAGTATAGCTGCCATACAAAAGATAGATCTGAAAAAAAGTTTTGGTATGAAAAACTTTTTTGTTTTCAATGCTATCGCTCCCAAACTCGTTACTGATCAATATGATATGCTAACACATAATTCTGTCAAGCCTGATCCAAATCGGATGACTATAGCATATAGCTGCCATAGGAATGATCGGTCGAAAAAATAGTTTTAGTTAGAAAAACTTTTTTGTTTTCAATGGTAGCGTCTTTGTACGTTTTAGCTATAAATATTATCTGTCTCAACACAATTTAAGAGAGTTTGATCAAAATCGGATGAATATATCGTATAGCTGCCATATAAAAAATGGCAGAAATATATCATGCTCCAAGGGTATATAAACTTCGGTCGAGCCGAAGTTAGCTTTCCTCTATTTTTTTTATTACGATAGGAGGGCTGTTCAAAAAGTTTTTCGGCCGTCAAAGTGGGGGTCCCAAAAAAAGGTATAGTGCAGGCGGCCAAGATTTCAGGTCTCAATTTTAGGTCTAAAACGGGGTTATAATCAGTATAGATGTCATTCTAGTCTGACCCTCGAAAAAATTTTTGTGATTTTTTTGACAATATGGCGACCATTGAAAAATGAGAATTCGATTTTGGGCCCCTGTTTTGTAGCTTAGTGTTAAAAAAAAATAACTTTCAAACTATGGGGAAGCAGTGCTGATGCTGCTGTTTGTTTGTTTTTCGTATAACTCGACTGTCGTTCAACCGATCCTTATTATTTCTTCGTCAAATCGATAAGGTACAAACCACTTATCACCAGAACTGTGGCAGATTGACGTTTTTCCGAATTGCGGGGGAGGGAGGGGAAGTGGAAAAAATTTAAAATAAACCCGATCTGCATGCAAGTATAAGAAATATATATCTCATACATGTCAAGCCGCTATCTCTGACCATCTCAGCTGTTGATGCTGATCAAGAATATATATACATATATACTTTCCATATCCCTGTTACATACTTTTGTACAAACTGAATATACTCTATGTACCTTCGGTACAGAGTATAAAATTCGAGTTATCAAAAATATCGTACCTTGCAGAGGGTATGTTAAAATTCAGCATCTCCGATCTCTTAAAGTTCTTGATCAGCATGACGAGCTGTGTTGACCGTCTGACGGTCTCTCCATCCGTCCGTCTGTCTGTTTCTAAGCTATCTCCTCCATCAGTTTTAAAGCTACCGTGAGTAAACTTTGCACAAAGTCTTTAAGTACAAATACGCTGCACATTTGTCGAAACTGGCCTGATCGGTAGAAAAACTAGTTTTATTGAGAAGAACTTTTTGGTTTTAACTCAAACGTTTCCAAACCTTACATTTATAAGTTTTCTATGTTTTTTCTTTATTCCACAAAGCTTGGTGAAAATCGAAAACCTATATAGTATAGCTGCCACAAAAAAGATAGGTCCGGAAAAATTCTAAGTTGTAACGTTTTGTTTTTTGGTTTGCTCCAAATCGGATACCTATAACAAAAAGCTGCTAGGAAGGATTGGTCGAAAAATTAGTTCTACACTCAGAAAAAAATTCGTTCTAAATCTACCAAAATCAAGCCCATTCGATGACAAAAGTAGAGTAATCCCGCTTTTTCTTGAACCGTGAACAGCGGGTGTCATATTATGAACATATTTGGCTCACTTTATGAACGGCTTGGGCATGATTTGAGAACATTTTGTGCTCGCAAAATAAACGCTGAAAAAAAATGTTTTTAAATGATTTTCTTTTGTTTCAAAAGTAAATTTATTTAACATTTTTTATTAAACTAGTTCTCTCCCTGACTTCCTCTTTTTTTTTATTTTAATGACTGTCTTCTTTCTCTAGGGATCGAACTCATAACCTCGCGCACTGCTAAGTGCAAGAGTCGGCTTCGCTACCATCACAGCTACCGACCTCGCTCGAGACATTGCGGCGAACTGCACTATTAAGGCAAAGCTAAAGCTCACCAAAGTGACTGAAAGCTTTTTGCTAAAGGCTTTGACTTGAATGTTTTACTTAAGTGAAAAAACCAAGACCTCGAGTCAGCGTGTACCCGAAGATTTTTTTTTGTGTTTTTGCTTATTTTGTTTTTATACCCTTGGAGAGGGTATATTAAAATTGTCCAGATGTTTGTAACGCACAGAAGGAAGCATCTCCGACCACATAAAGTATATATATTCTTGATCAGCATGACGAGCCGAGTTGATATAGCCATGTCCGTCTGTCCGTCCGTCCGGCTATCTCAACCAAACTTTGCACGAAGTCTTTTGGTATAAATACGCTGCACATTTGTCGGAACCGGCCGGATCGGATGACTATAGCATATAGCTGCCATAGGATCGATCGGTTAAAAAAGTAGTTTTAGTGAGAAAAACTTTTTTGTTTTCAATGCTATCGCTACCAAACCTCGTATTTATAAGTTTTATATGCTTTCATATAATTTCAGCAGGTTTTATGCCAATCGGGCAACTATATAGCATAGCTGCCATACAAAAGATAGATCTGAAAAAAGTTTTAGTATGAAAAACTTTTTTGTTTTCAATGCTATCGCTCCCAAACTATAGCATATAGCTGCCATAGGAATAATCGGTCGAGAAAATAGTTTTAGTGAGAAAAACTTTTTTGTTTTCAATGGTAGTGTCTTTGTTCGTTTCAGTTATAAATATGATCTGTCTCAACAAAATTTTAGAGAGTTTGATCAAAATCGGATGAATATATCGTATAGCTGCCATATAAAAAACTGGCAGAAATATATCATGCTCCAAGGGTATATAATCTTCGGTCGAGCCGAAGTTAGCTTTCCTCAATTTTTTTCTTTTTGTTTTTAAATATTAATAATTATTCTAGAATGTAAAACATTTTTCAATGCGCCATTTTTGCGTTTCTGTTGTGATTTGTGCCAGTTTTAGTAAGAAAGCTTTTTAGTGGTGCTTTTTCGTGAACGTCGGGTTTGTCTTGTGGTTTTGAATGGTCGTTTTTTTTTTAGTGTAGTGAGGAAAACATTTTTGTTTTCAATGGCAGAGCCTTTATGCTTCCCAAAAGCATCGGATGTCTATATCTTATAGCTGCCATAGGAACCATCTGTCGAAAAATGGATCTTAAGGAGAAAAATAGAGGGAAGCTAACTTCGGCTCAACCGAAGTTTATATACCCTTAGAGCATGATATATGAATTACAGTTTGTTATTTGGCTATACGATATATTCATCCGATTTTGATAAAATTCTCCAAAATTGTATTGAAACAGATAACATTGATATCTGGAGAGTATAAAGACGCTACCATTGAAAACAAAAAAGTTTTTCTCACTAGAACTAATTTTTCGACCGATCGTTCCTATGGCAGCTATATGCTATAGTCATTCGATTTAGATCAAACTTGGCAGAATTGTGTGGTAGCATATAAGATTGATCAGTAACAAGTTTGGGAGCGATAGCATTGAAAGCAAAAAAGTTTTTCATTCTAAAACTTTTTTTCAGATCTATAAAAGATATGGCAGCTATACTATATAGTTGCCCGATTTGCATAAAACTTGCTGAAATTATGTGAAAGCATAAAAAACTTATAAATAGGAGGTTTGGTAGCGATAGCATTGGAAACAACTTTTTACTACTACTACTACTTTTTGAACCGATCGTTCCTATGGCAGCTAAATGCTATAGTCATCCGATCCGGCCGGTTCCGACAAATTTGCAGCGTATTTGTACCAAAAGACTGACGAAGGAGATAGCATAGAAACAGACGGACGGACAGACGGACATGGCTATATCAACTCAGCTAGTCACGCTGATCAAGAATATATATACTTTATGTGGTCAGAGATGCTTCCTTCTGTGCTTTACAAACAAACACTCTATATACCCATATTAAAATTGTCCGGATGTTTGTAACGCACAGAAGGAAGCAACCCTCTTCAAATTTTGGGAGAGGGTTCTCCAAGGGTATAAAAACAAGCACACTTTAGGCTTAGTGATATAACACAAAGTCTGGCACTTTCTGCCAGCTAAACTTTATGGTTTTAGAATCTTAAAAGGCTGACCAATTCTATCATGACTAGTACTTTTCTGAACTTATATCACATGTACCAAAAAATAGTACTAACTGAACATAAATTTTATAAAAAAGAACTCAACAAATTAAAAACATTTAATTTATTAAAATATAAATTATTAAAATATAAAATATAAAGTTAGTAATTTTCTGTTTACTATTTAGTTTAGGTTTCTTTAATATTAGGTTGGTTTAATGTTGTTTTAATTATTTTGAATTTAACTCAAATCAGAAAATGCTCTCACAGTAAGAACCAATATGTTTCAAGCTCTCTCTTTTGCAGTTACACTATTAGAGTACGGTTGTTATAAAACAAAATGATCTATACAATTAAAATCTCACTCCAAAATTATACTTTTGGCCTATGGCAGAATGTGCATCGGTCCGAAAATGGGTTCTTATGAAAAAAACTTTTTTTGTTTTCAATGTTAACTTCGGCACATACGAAGTTAAACTTCCTGTTCTTTTATGTACTTGTTTGCAGCAATGTTTTGTACATTGTTTACAAAATAATGTTTGTGATTAATTTACAAAATCCTTTATTTTAAAATTGATATTAGACTATCTGCTTGAGGCTTGAAATCTTTGGTATTTCAACTAATACCGATAAAAATTGAATGTAGGATTTAAAGCAAATTTCTTATAGCAAGGTCTTTATTTGCCCATGGTTGTAAAGCACGTGTATTTGTGACCACGGGGTATGTGCATAAAATTGTCACGTTTTCATGCATAATAAAATAATTATTTGGTTTGAGCTGAAAAAGCAGGGAACACACACAAAATGCATATACAGACATTTGTACGTATAATTTTACATATTCAAACATGCACGATGTATGACTTAAGCTAAAAAATAATAAAAATATGAAGATAATAAGAGGCATATACGTTTCACTAACCTACACGCCCTTTCTGTAATTTTGTACGCTTGCAATTAAAAGTTGAGTATTCTTACACAGATGCAATGTATTTTTGACAGGGCTTGTGGTTGCTTTAGAGCCCTTGATTACTCTTCGCTTTGACTAAGAGATAACTTACTTTACCACCACTATGTTCTTGCCATTCTTCTATCCGCATCAAGGAGCACCGGGCTTGTAAAGTAATCAGTATCGCCAACTGCCGAGGATTTGTCACCCCCAATAAGGAACGTTTGATGTATTATTCGGTTCATTTGTCAGACAGGTCTGAGCAAACAAAGCGCCACCGCCACCACTAAGAATGCCAACAACTGGCACGAATGCCGGTGACAGAGGCTAAGTCGAAGTGTAAATATAAACAGAAAGCTAGAATAATCGACCGCTGTCCGGTTAAACACATGAATGCGAGTCCCCTGATCCTAAACTTCTTTACGAAAAGTAGGGAATCTTTGGGCTGTATTAGAAAACAAAATAGTTGAGGAACATTATGCCAGCTTGGACTAAAAATACTCTACGTACGAATGTTTGTATATCTATAGAAAGTTTCAGATATTACAACGCACTTCAGTCGTCCTGGTGAAATTAAGCATACAAAATGCAATTGTCTGCTGTCTACATTATAAATTTCTACTTACAGTAATTATATTATTTCGCTTTACTTGTTAGGAAAATGAACAAATTCATCCCTTGAGTCGGATGTTTTAAACTTTTTCACATTAACGTCACGCAAACATGGATTTTGTAATTGGAAGCCAACGTTTTATAAAACTCAAGAGTGGTTGTGCAAATTGGTTCTTGATTCAAGTTAGCCTAAGGTGCACTCTATAGAGCAGACTTCCTCAGCCATAGCCCCTGGGGGACGAACATACTCACCAATTCACGCCGAATGCTTGCCGAAGTCATGCATCACTGTGTGATAGAGAGAGTCATAGGCACTCGACTAAATATTTAAGCCTTAGCTACTGTTATTATGACCAGTTCTAAACCGAAATCAAATGAGAAAAAAAAGTTGAGATATTTTCAAGCTTTTTAATCTTGGAGTAAGCCCGGCATGAACTTAAAAATTCAATCTCGACTTCCAGCATATTCTACACAATAGCTTTAAAGGATTGGCCCACGCCTTTCGAACTTGTATCACTCCAAATGTTCTTACTTCAATCCCTTTCGAGATCACATGTCCCTAAATTGGAGAGCGAGAGCGTAGAATAACTGATGGGATATTAGAGCGCGATGAGATGCCATTCCATTCGTGTTCAGTGCGCATGGTCGTGGGTTCAAATCCGAGTTGAGCCCAAAAATTTGTATATTTCTTTGTTCTTCAGAAGTTTTAAAAAGCTAAAACTGGTGTGGGGCTTGAAGTGCATAAGGATGTAAATAAAATTGGCTGTACAGCCCCCAAGGGGCCAAGCCAAGCTTCTCTCAATCTCTTGGCGTGTGTGCTTTACATTTTTCGCACAAGAGAAAGGGATCTAAGAGCAGAAGCGCCTCATTAGAAGGAAAAAGAACAAGCAGGAAAGGCGCATGAGCGAGGAAGTTGAGATGTTATTCGGCATGAGTGAGACTCGAAAATTTTACCAAAAAATTAAGCAATTAACAGAAGGCTTTAAGCCCAGAGTCGCACAATGCAAAGGCGAACACGGGAATCTGGTCACCGATCCGCAAGTGGCGCTTAACAAATGGAGAAGCTACTTCTCCAACCTACTGGGAGGCGATGACGAACATGATGCCCTCTCTAGAGAAGTAGCGATGCCACCAATCGACAACATAGAGATAGGCCAGCCGAACCAACAGGAAGTATGTTTAGTCATACAAAGACTAAAGAACAAAAAATCAGCTGGCGCTGATGAGCTGCCCGCTGAATTGTTCAAGGATGGAGGAGAAGAAATGGTAAGGTGCATGCACCAACTTCTTTGCCGTATATCGGTTGACGAAAGCATGCCCGACGATTGGAATCTAAGTGTCCTATGCCCAATCTTCAAAAAAGGAGACCCTGCAGTTTGCGCCAACTACCGCGAGATCAGTCTCCTTCCCATTGCATATAAGGCTCTGTCGCGCATTATTTGTGAACGTCTAAAGCCGCTTATTAACACACTGATTGGACCTTATCAGTGTGGCTTTAGACCTGGTAAATCCACCACAGACCAGATATTCACACTACGACAAATTCTGGAGAAGACCTATGAGAGAGGCATCAACACACACCATATTTTTGTTGATTATAAATCAGCCTTCGACACGCCGATAAGGTCAAGGTTTTTTGAAGCCTTGTCTACCCTTGATACCAGCAAAGTACGTTCGTCTTTGCATGATACGTTGGAAGTACACAAAGCTTCGTCAAAATAGGAAAGAACCTTTCCGTACCATTTGATACCAAAGAATCGTGTGACTTCTTCAATCTACTGATGGAATATATACTGCGCCCGCATGCCAACAGAACGGGCGCGGTTATTTATAAAGATCTAATGCTACTCGCATATGCCGATGTTGTCGATATCAAATGAACGGGCGGTAAGCAGGGCGTTTCCAGAGATTGAGAGGCAGTCGGCACTGATGGGTTTAGCGGTAAATGAGGACAAGACGAAATACCTTGTATCCGCGGACAAGAAGTCTTTGCGTCTGTTACAATGGGAGAATACAAGTTTAAAGTTGTAGAGGATTTTGTTTACCTCGGAACGACGATAACCAGCGACAACAGCATCAGTCTGGAAATCCGACGAAGGATCACTCTTGCAAACCGATGCTACTACGGGCTAAGTAGGGAGCTCAAGAGCAGAGACCTCAAGCGAAGAACAAAATTAGCCCTATACAAGTCGCTTATCATCCCAGTCCTGCAATATGGCGCAGAAGCATGGACAATGACAGCAGCGGATGAAGCGGTGATTGGCGTGTTTAAACGAAAGATTCTTCGGAGGATTTATGGACCTTTAAAAGTTGGCGATTTTTTCCGCATTCGAAAAAATGACGAATTGTATGAGCCCTATCGGGACACTTGTCTGGTCAAGCGCATAAAGCAACAGCGCCTGTGCTGGCTGGGACATGTTACCCATATGGATGAACAAGCTCCAGCAAAAATGGTCTACAAGAGGAATGCGAAAGAACTGGGACAACCAAGGTGGGACGACCACCTCTAAGGTGGGACGACCAGGTGCGGAAAGATATTTCCAAGCTTGGCGTGAAAAACTGGTGCCAGCTCGCACGGAGCAGAAGCGACTGGCGGACATTGGTTGCAGCGGCCGAGACCGTCGAACGGTTGTGATGCAAGCATCGGGCCAATCAAGAAGAAGAGAGAAGAAAGGGACCTATAGTTTAACGCCGAATCCGGAAAGCAAAGTTTGAGAATTTGCTTTTCAGGGTTAGTTATACTTCACAGCTGGCTTCATAAGCTGGTGACGGTGACCGATTGTGCAAAAGCTATTTTCTAAAGAAAGAATAAAACTTTGTATTCTTATTAGATGTTCCGAGGCGGGATCGAACCTACGACCTACCGCCCAGCAGTCCAGCACACTAGCCGATGGGCCACACACGGATAAGTGTGTAAGGATGTCCTATGAAATATGGAAGAGGAAAGGAAGAAGAGGAATTTTCCTGGGATCAAATCAATTTGGCATACTAAACATGCTTAAACTGATCCTGCTTTCTGATTAAATTGCGCTCGAACTTTTTGCTTAATTCAATCTTTTATAAGATTACCCCGGAATAAATGTAATCTTTATTAGGATTAAAAAATTCCGATCAACTCAATCTGTTTTCTGATCGGGTCCAGAATATCCGGGTAAAGATGTTTTCACTACCGATTGGGATCCCGTATGGATTGATTTTTTTTTTGAGTGTATGTAGCAGGCTGAAGAAAGCATCGACGACCATAAAAACTATATATTTTCGTGAACACCATCAATATCCGCTCAATCGACTCACCTCGTGATGCTGATGAAGGATACATACTTTATGTGGTCGGAGATAATTCCTTCCTTTTTTGAATTTTCAAAATATTTTTCCTAGACGTTAAAGAAATGAGCAACAAATAATTTTCTTATACCCTTCAAATCAAGGCTGCAAATATCTAAAATTTTGCAGCAGGTTCGGTCGAGGGTTCCTGGAGGGTCGGCTCGACATAATACAGTTTTTTTACCTTGTAATTCGAAATATATATACCTTTAACGATGTATGTTCTCTTGGACAATTTTTGAGAAATCTATATCATCATTTACAGTTTTAATATAATATACTAGCTGAACCCGCAGCGACTTCGTCCGCGTGCAAGTTTTGATAAAATCGTAGCAAGTAGAAAAAATTGAATAGCTCTTTAAACACTAAGTTTGTATTTAATCTATTTGTTAAAACGCAAATTCTTTTTAATATCATTGGCTTCATTTGCTTAATTTTTGGACAGTTTCGAGTTTACGGTTGATTAAAATAAATCAAACTGGCCATCAATATTACGCTGGCTCTATGTATCGCTACGTTTGCACATAACTTCAAAATCTGGGAAAAGAGTATTAAGTAAGGCGTGGAAAATGCAGTGGCCTGTTCACATACTAAATTCTATCCCGTCCTGTTGTAAGGGGACACAACCAAATTTTCAAGTCGCGCGGAAATTCCAGAATTGAACATTTTTCCCTTCCTGTCTTGTGAATGCTGAACAGACAATAGTATATTCTTCTTCCTAAGGACTTTGTAGTGAATTTAGGGTCAAGGGACATTTTATTTATAAATGCGCACCTATATTCATTTGTTTAATATGAGATCTCCAGGATATTCTTTTCTGGTCAATTTATGTAAATCAACGCAGTATGAGAGTATGTAACTATTTGAACATGCGTACATATGTGTCTTTATTATGCGGCAACCAAAACAGGGAAACTTCATTTCTTAAAAATAGAACAAATAAGAAGCAAATTTAACTTTTCTTTTTTAAAAGCGGAAACAATAAATATATTTTTAATAAAGGTCACGATTCCCGCCGCTCTCTGATTTTTGATCTGCAAAGGCTAAATTGAAAAATAAGCTGTTTTGGCAGCACTGTTTATTGTTTTTGATGTGTGCCATCACTATTCTGATAATATCGTTGAGATCACGTATCACCACCAATAACATAAGAGGACAACAGTTCACAGCAATGATAAATTTTTGGCTTTTAGCTTTGTGAAACTTAAACTACTTTTTTTTTTAAATACGGTCAACATATTGTTAAAGCTATCGATGTGTTTTCTATGTGCTATAAGATTCAATTCAATCGGATGAGGCTGTTCGCTATTTGATTTTTTGTATGTTTTTTGTGAAAAAAAACACACTCACACACGCACACAGCACGCTCTCACTCTCTCTCTCTCTCTCTCGCGCACTCAGCAAATCAACTCATTCCACAACATTGCCTGAGCGCAACAACCGTTATGTTTAAAAAAACATTTAATTGGCCTTTTCACACACTGCAGAGAAAATTTTCCAAATTTTCTTTCTTAGTGCGCGCCTGCATAACTAAACGAAGGTCTTTGCCAAAAATCAGACCTGTAGGATAAGCCGTTTAGGCTGTGGGTTGATAATATGTCAGTAGGGCGTACAGATTTATATATATAGATTTGTTTATTGCTTTAATAAACTTCTATTCTCCTCAATCAGACTTTGAGTTAATTTAAGTTGAATTTTGACAAATCTCATTAAGAATTTCTTTTGCATGAGACTGTTTGTAATGTGCAGCTCATGATACAATAAGTATTATAAGGTAGTCTCGTCGGCTGCCGACGCTAGCTCGTTTTTGTCCCTTATCTTAAGTGCATGCTTGCACAGATGAGAGAAATCTAGATAATAGGTTTGCTCGGTGCCTCTTCGCTGCCAGCTGCGCTGCTGTGGCGATCAGGTTCGATTCTCGCCCTGTCTTGCTCTATCGCGGTTTTATTTTGTTTGCGCCAATGATGGCTGATGGGTTGGAGTGAGACAGAGTGCAGACAGTTCGGTTCGAGTTCGTGACAAAGACGGTTGCTGTCTGAGACTGAACTGGTTTCGAGCAAACGTATAGTCTAGATAATAGATGGCCGTTGATGCTTGCTTGTTGACGCGGAAGGTTGTGTGCGGACGAATTTTTCTTAATGTTTTAACTCTTACGCAGCAACAAAAATTTATTTCAAAATTAGAATATATTTTAGAATTAAGAACAAAAATATTTCTGTTCAAAATCAAAAAAAAAATATTAATTGCCGATTCCAAATTATTTAAAATAAAACTATAAAAACAAAATTAATCTATAAAATAAAAATATCAAAACTAATTCACCTCTTTGTACTACAATAGACTATTTTAAAGCCCCACGGACCTGTTCAGCGTTAATCAACATATTTTATCGCCGTTTCGTTCACACTCACTATACTTTGTGGTTTTCACTCGCACTTATTGCTAGCATACGCTAAGGGACAGCTTTTGCCGACGAGACTACCTTATACTTATTGTATCATGGTGCAGATTTGTAACTTTTTTTTACTCAGAAGTTAACGAACTTTTTGGTTGGTTTCTTTTACATTTTGTATATGACCAACTGATCAACTGATCTTCCTGAAAATAATCGATAACTACTAAATTTAGAGTTTGTGCAGCCCAACAAACGCTTTTTATAGAGTCCTCCAAGGAATTTATTGAGTTAAATTGGTCATCGCCCAAATCAAGAAATGCCTTTTATTCACATCAGCAACCTTCATCAACAGTTGTCATTTAAAAGTTCTCCTGGTCTAACAATATTCGCTCCATTATCGACGGTGACAGTATAAATCTGACCTATTGAAATGTCGTAGGATTGGAGAACTACTTGAATGATAGCGTCAAGGAATTTCTATATTTCCCTGTTGGAGACACTGGAGTGTGGAAAATATCAAGTACGAATGCGATACACTTGTACTTGTAGTTGCGGTGCACTCGCGCAGATCTATGATGTGTATAAAAACTTAGGCCGAGCTGAAGTTAGCGTTCCTCTATTTCTATACCCTTGTATTAAAATTGTCCAAATGTTTTTAACGCATAGAAGGAAGCATTTCCGACCAGATAAAGTATGTATATTCTTCATCAGCATGACGAGCTGAGTTGAAACAGCCGTGTCCGTCCGTCTGTTTCTATGCTATATCATCCGTCAGTTTTAAAGCTATCTTAAAAAAAGTTTGCACGAAGTCTTTAGGAACAAGGTACAAGTAGCACATTTGTGGGAACTGGCCGAATCTGTTGATAGCATATATCGGCCATAGGAAAAATCAGACGAAACAACTAATTTTAGTAAGAAAAACTTGTTTGTTTTCCTTGCAATCACCCCCATACCTCGTATTTATAAGTTTTCTATGCTCTTTCATAATTCATATGCCTATAGTATATAGCTGCTATAAGGCCTATACTCAGATAAGATAAATGTTTAGTTTGGTACGATATTTCACATGAATAGAACGATTTAAACGATTTTGATCAAATTCGAATAAATATATCAAATAGCTGCCATAAAAACAACTGGCTACACGAAAATGGCGCCATCTAATAGTAAGCTTTGGATATCACTCAAATAACATCGTTCAATGCGAAAATTAAATTGTACTATGAAAATCATTCAAAACGTTTATTTCTATACACTGTACGAGCTGGAAGGGTATTTAAACTTTGGTTGAACCGAAGTTAGCTTCCCTCTATTTTTTTACACTCGAAAAGTGTATTATAATTTTGGGCAGAAGTTTGCAACGCTTAGAAGGAATCATATCCAGCCACATAAAGTATAATTATTCTTGATCAGCATGACAAGCTGAGTCGATTAAGCTTTGGACTTCCGTCTGTTTGTGTGTCTGTTTCTACGAGAACTAGTCACTCAGTTTTGAAGCTATCGAGTTGAAATTTTGCATAGACTCTTATTTTGTCTGCACGCTGCTAATACGCCCGAACCGCCTGGATCGGATGACTATCTCTTGCAGCTGCCATAAAAAATGATCGGTCGTATAATGGGTTTTAGTGAGAAAAAATGTCTTGTTTTTTTAATATTACCTCTCTTAAACACTGTCATTGTTAGTATTATATGTTTTTAAGGTTGTCATAATATACCTGCCAAGTTTCAAATCAATAAACCAAATAGTTTGCTTAGAAAAAATTCTTGAAAAATGCCTTTTTTCGACCTCCTAACTGTATATAACCCCTTAAGCTGATCTGCGAAGTGTGGTTGAAATCGCCAACAGTTGAGACAAGCTTTTTCAAGTGTATTAAATCTTTGACACAGACGAAGTTAGCGTTGCTTTATCGTTTTAATATGTTTTTGCTCGTATTAAATCTACAAGTTGATTTAAAAACAAAATTATACGCGACTATTGGAAATTCAATAACCTTTCCAATCGTACCTTGCTTGACTCCATCTTACGTTTCAGAACTTTTCAGAATTGTAAGTGTGTCTACCAAAGTTCTCATAAAAGAAACACTATTCAAGTGTTTATAAACTGTTAAAGTAGAAATGCTAAGGTAACTGGCAGCCGCTTGTACACACTGCAGTGATCAGGGAGTTCTCTTCTTAAGGGTCAAAACTTTAGGTCCTTGCTGTCCAACATAGCAAGATTGATTTCTCTGCTTTTAAAGTCTCTGTTTGTGCAGACGGACGGAGAAAGTTACTGACGCACAGGCACAGAGACGGGCGAGCTGAACTGGACGAACTCAGCTATTGGTGCTGATCAGGAATACATTTACTTAATGGGGTCGGAATTGCTTATTTTTGCCTGCTACGGACATTTTCACAAACTACTTTTACTCATTATACACTTGAAAAGTGTATTATAATTTTGCCCAGAAGTTTGTAACGCATAGAAGGAATCATCTCCGACCAAATAAAGTATATATATTCTTGATCAGCATGACGAGCTGAGTCGATTAAGCTTTGTCCGTCCGTCTGTCCGTCCGTCCGTCTGTCCGTCTGTCTGTTTCTACGCGAACTAGTCCCTCAGTTTTGGAGCTATCGAGCTGAAACTTTGCACAGAGTCTTCTTTTTACTGCACGCTGCTAATATGTCGGAACCGACCGGATCGGATGACTACTTCTTGTAGCTGCCATACAAATGCTCCTTCGAAAAATGGGTTTTAGTGATAAAAACTGGTTTGTTCTCAATATTATCGCTCTCAAACACGGTCATGGGTAATAAGTCATGTTTTTAAGCTGATTTGCGAAGCTTGGTCGAAGTCGCTAACCGTTGTGACAAGCTATTTCAAGTGTATCAAAACTTCGGAGCAGACGAAGTTAGCTTTGCTTTCTCGTTTTACTCTGCGATCAACAGTATAAAAAGGGGTTTTATATTAAACTGCATTTCCAAGTCTGCAATAATATATACAGGGACCCTGTTTGACCCTGTTCCATCTCACTCTTAGTAACGGAAATACGAATAAGACTGTAATGAAATCAGTTACACAATAAATAAATCGAATTACCTGCCAGGCATTGGCATCCAAGGTAGCCAAAAATGACATGTCCAACTCCTATGGAAACAAATTTTGCTAAAATAATTTTCTTTCCCATTGGCACTTTGGCGACGTACCTTCCGTCGGAAGTTGCTTGTGAAATCCAGAATGATGACTTTCAATTTTGCCACAAAATGTCAAATTATGTAAATCGGACGACAACGAGCAAAGATGATGGTGATTCACGAACGCCGTCGGACCTTTTTTAAATCTCATACGGCGAGAAGTTTAGTTTGAAATCAACGTATGCCTTCGTTTTAGTTATTAAAAGATGACTGTGAACTTGGACTTGGCTTCCGCTCAGTAAATTTCCGATCCGATTTCCTACACTTTTACTCGGCGGCACCAATGGACCACTGGACAACTGTTTGTTGATGTATCCTACGCGCGGTTCGATGGCAACGTCGTCCTCAACGTCTGAAACAACTTCCGTATCTCCTTTGTGGTTTTTGGGCAAAGGATTTGCCCAGCTTGGCGCTATGCGACTGCTACCAAGACCCAGCCTTTGGCTATGTACTACCCGAGGGTGTATGCATGCAGCTTCTGTTGGTCATATTCCGTTTGCGTCCGCTACCTCCATTTCACCCAAGATAGCGCGGAGCTTTTCAAACATGCAGCTCGAATACATATGCTTCTTGTATACATATGCCATTTATATGGACGTATGTATGTTTCTACCTATATACGCATAAATATGCCTGTGTGTGTGGGAGCTGACTGGACGCGTGTACATGCGTACATTCAGTTCGGGCTGTGGAGGATACAATCTTCTGTATGGCAATATCTCCCGAGGAAATAAAATGTTGCTCTTGTCCCAGCCAAAGCCGTTGCAACGCAGCCTGGACAAAGCCAAAAACGTAAGAGTTGTAGGACATTTTTGCCTTAAGCATTTACATACACATGCAAATATGTATTTCAATCTTAAATCTTTACTCGTAAGTTTTTACATAAATATTTTTGAATGTACATACATACATATATGTACACCTTGATTCAATATTTGTAACACTCCCCTCCTCACATTCGATTACTTACAGCCCTAAGGTTATGTGCCCTTATGTATTATAGATGCTGCATATGTGTAGGCCTGAAAAGGGGGAGTTCCACTCAAAGCAAAGCACAGGACAGCGTTTCACGCAGCCATACAATCAGAGCTTTAGCACTAGCAGCCAAAAGCCCCAATGCTGTAACTTGTCGCCGAGGCTTCGCCGCCCGAGTACATATTGCTTTTGGGGATGCTGATAGAATTTTGGTCGGGCAGCGCAGCAGCGTCAGAGCCGGTGTGTATAATTTCTCACCCCTATCAGAGTGTTATTACCCCCTCCGATGCTATATCTCCATCCGTCTTTCATTCCATCCCTCTCTCGTGGTGCTCTCTTAGCTTGCAGCTTCTCTCTTTGCTAATAATATTCATGTATTTCTGAGGGTCTAGTACATACATTCATGCCCGCGTTTATATGTATTTTAGTAAGCACTCTTTTGTGTGTGAACTGTTTTGTTAGTTTTACGTTACCGTGCTGCTATTTGCACAAAAATGCACCTCCGACTGTGATTTCGAAGTCATTCAACACGGCAATTTTCAGCGTTAATGCAACCATTCCTCGCTTAGAGTCCACTGCAAGTGGAGTTCTTAAAAACTGAGTTGATGTGATTTATTTAATTCCCGTCGACATTATGAAACGCAGTGTTACACGAAATAATGGGGACATAATGGAATAAGACAAGACAACTAAGTTCAACAAAATAAATTCATGAAATAAAGCATATGTTGTTTCTCCAAACAGTAATGAAATGAAAGTGGATACACTATATCAATCATATGTGTCGAAAACGCGAAGAAAGTCAGTCAAAACAACGCCATAGTCCTTGATCCAGCTCTGTTGGGATTTTATAGGACATTAGCTTAAGGAAAACATTTTAGATAAAAAAGGAATTTTTTCAATGAACCACCGTTTCGGTTCATTGCATGGTTTTTGGGGCTTACTGAACCGCCGTTACGGTTCGGTTCGCTCTTTATTCATTTAATTAACTAAAGAATCATATTTTTTATGCAAGACTTAGGTTTTCAGTTAATCGGGTATGTTCAAAATTTCGACGGCAATTTCCGTATGAACGTTCTCATTTCGTTTTGAAATCCTACAACTTTACATATCAAGTGACGAAAACATCTTTGGCCACTTGATATTGTTTAGAAACTTTAATGGTTTGAAATCGACTACTGAAAGCCAAGCGGATTAAAATCTTCAAATAATTATAATTTTCTTTTGACCTTATCAAGTAATCTCTGACATATTTGGCACTTCACATATAAACTTACACAATTCTAATTCGAAATCCATAAGTACATACGGAAATCGACTTCGATATGTGGAACACATATAATAATAAACTCAAAATTTGACATTTCCATTTGATTAGTTTTATTATACTTGTATATGTCGTTTTCAAAACAACGGGGAATAATATAGATTTTAAAAAACTTAAATTAACTTCAATAAGATGGAATTTTAGTTAAGACTTAACAATAATATATCCTCCTAGCATATTTTCATCGATACTGAACGACTTAAGAGCGTCTGATGAAACAAACCACAATGTGGAAAATGTTCATTCTATTGACACTTGTGTGGATGGAACTACTAAAGCTATTCGAGCTATGCTTAAGGTGACTTTCCTGATAAATATTCCAATATTTAGTAATCTCTTGGTTAACGCTAACAATCGATATTTTACTTTTTTATAGAATTGAATGAATATTCGTTGTTTTCATTAACGTTTTGAATTTTGTTGTGTATTAACATTAAATGAGATTTAGCTACCTTCTTTCTTTCTTCTGATAGCATGTTTGAATCCTGGAATCTAAGAAATCGAATTCAAAAATAGGCGGGGCTTTTATTTCCAAAGAGCTGACAATTACTGAACTATGTTTGACGTTTGAGAATACTCAAGTAAGTATACCCCAACGTATAATAGAATCAAGACTTGGCTTACTACAATTTCGGGTCCTTAGCAAATTTAATAAGGTTGATGTTGTTAGCTTTTTTAGAACAACTCTGCTCTTCCAAGTATTGTTGTAATATATTATAGCTAATTGCTGATTTCGCATACTATTCGACAGTAACTCAATACCTAGCTGAAGTGAACCGAACCGAACCATTTTATTTTTCGGTTTTTGGTTCGGTTCAGCATTTTGGAAACACACACCGGCTCGGTTCACGAGCGAAAAAAGCGGTTCGGTTTAAAACGAGTTCGGTTCAGAACCAGTTTGCATCCCTGGTTAAAAGATTTGGGAGGGGGCATTTCGCAAATCTGAAGCAAACTCGATCTGAGTACGGTATACACCTACATACGGGCAAAAATTTGTGGCTCTTTCTATTATAGTCTCTGAGATCGAAGCGTTTTTATAGACAAACAGACAGACGAATATATGTACTTTTTACTTGGGTTGTCGAATATTTCAAAAATATCTATATCGATATTTATGGCGATATTAAAAAAGTATCTTTTCGATATAAATATTTTGGTGTCAAAAACATCGATATTATCGATATTTTCGATTTTTTCAATAAAAGCCCGGATCTTAACAATGAACAGGTCTATTGAGGTAATTGAGGCGTCATTTGACGCGTAATAAGAACTACAATCTGACTGCGCAAAAAATATAGATTTAATGTATATTTATTAAATTAACAATAGGTATTTATTTTTTATTTCATATATTTATAACATAAGAAGTTCTGAAAACCTATTCATGAATTTAAATTTATGGAACAAATGCAGTGTTTACTTTTTTAATGCATCATCTTCAAACTAGAGCATTCGAACTAAAAAGCATAAAATAAACTTATAAATATTCGAAACTTAAAACTTCTGATTTTAACAATAATCGTTAGACAAAGATTTTAGGAAGACGCATTGAGTTATGTGCTCATCGGTCATTCGGCTTCTGGTGTCAGAAACCACACTTTTTATAGCCGATACCAATCATTCCGATGGTTCGGAGCTTCCCGGTGTAATAAGATATGACAATGCCAAGTCAGAAAGCACTGGCAATGCATCTTTCTCTGCAATCCAGAACTTAATAGGGTCCCGTTCCAGGGCAAACAACGATAAATATAAATACAGATCCAATAATTTATTCCCCTGTCCTGGTGATTATTGAGTTAGCATCGCAATATTGTGATCAGCGTAGGGTGATCCTTCAAAAATTACGTCTTCAGAGAGCGAGTTGTTAGATGCATTAAATGATGATTCCCAAAGGAATTGTATAATATATATTCAATTATTTAGTATTCCTATTTACCTTTGAAGGCTCCCATATTCTTTATCGCATCCACTACTAATGTCAGGTTTGGTGGAATTTTCGTCTAAAAAAATTCGAAGATTTTAAATACAATTATAGATTTACATTAGAGCTTACGGAGATTGAACAAGTCCGAGCCTGTTTTTGCCCTATTTTATAGACTTACAAACATATGTATATACAAGCATGCACATATGTATTCCGCCAATTCCACACGCGAAGAACACAAATTCCCAGAATTCAAAATGATATACATATACTTACACGTGCCGTTGATAAGTTGCATTTCTGTCAAGCATCTCCATTCTTTGCTTTTAAGTTCACCTTTATATTTGTTGAGTTGCCACTGGTTTGTACAACTTTATTGCACAGCGTGCACTGCGACATTTTGCCTTAAATGTCCAGCGCACACGAAACAGATATTCACAACAGTGTGAGCGAACGCTAAAACAAAAATATCCCCGAAAAATATCACCAAAAAATATTCGATATCCGAAAAATATTCGATAATGCTATTCTTCATTTTGGGCAAAAATATCGATATTTCGATATATCGATAACATTTTGCTACTTTTTACCCATTGTTAATGGGTACAGGGTATGCTTTTGAGAACCATTTAATTAAATTGAATTTAAAAACTTAACATATAGTGGGTGCCGATTATAGCAACTATCCGACTACAACTCTATCCAGAATTTTTTAAAATGACGGTATTGTACTTGCATGGCTTAATTAAGACTCTGTCGCACTATACCGACCAGACAACAAGAAAAAAAGGGTATTCCAATACTTTAAATACTTTGAGGCCATTCCGAAAGCCACGCATTTTTTGTTGTTTGACGCACAGGAATATCTGGTGCGTATACGGCTGACAAGCGCCATAAGCCTACATAAAGCAGCAAAAAATTTATTTTCGTGCTCTCCTTTCTTTCTTTCTTAACTAAGGATTAGTTGTTGGCGAGTGCAGACCTGCAACAACAACATAATATATGGCCATTTCCACAGAATTTCCACCGAGATTGAAAAAAATTGTTTTTTAAAATGATTTTTCTTAACATAACATTGAAAACACAAATCAAAATAAATACTAAAATGTATGTACAGCTTTTCTGACTCTTTATTATAAGAAAATTGGCCTGGATACCATTCATATGTCCATTTTTCTTTTAGCTTTTTTTAAAATGTCGCGTGCCAAATGTCTCGTACTTCATAATTTTAAAGCTTATAAAAACAAATCTAATGTAAATAATTAAATTTGATTGCACTCAATAATAAGCTGCATCATTCCCTTTTTTTTAAAAGTTAACTGCTTTAAAATTTTTATTTAACTTTCGCAGATTTATGAATTTTTTTAGATGCAGTCGAAAATGACTTCCATTTTTGTCGCGTGATAAATCCCATGATTTTTTTAAGTATATTTTTATCGTCAAATCGACTGAACCTACCTTTTGCACTAAATATACTGCTACCAAAATTCTACCAAAAAATAACACAAACAAAAATTGGGTTTCTCCTTCAATTTCTTGTAATTGTTCTTGCTTGAGATATGTTTTGTGCGTTTGTGTTGGTTTTCACGAGGCGGTAAGCTCATTCTGAGCACCCCTGTTTAAGGTATAATTATTGTTGAACCAAACCGATAACTTGGGTTCGGAACAGTTTCAGATTTAAATAATTCGTTATACTTGGTTCGGTTTAAGTTTCGGTTCGCTGTAAAAGCCGAATTTTGGCTCGAGCCAGCGAACCGAAGCTCTGAATAAATTTATTGCGTCTGCTACGCTAGCAAAAATATTGACTGTTCGAAATTAGTGTTCTCTAGTTCAAAAGAAACGTGAATGAACTACTACATTTCAGAGTGATTCTACGATGATTCCAAAATCCCGGATTTTAAATAGCAGCTTCTCTTTGTTGTAATGGAAAATGACGCCATTTCATTGATACCCGTACTAACTTCACTGACGGCTCCAATAGTGAAATGATATATGCCTTTAATTGTACGCTTGAAAGGCGTGAATTGAATCCAGACCTTTCGTGCCGCACTACTAGTCTACCACTATGGCAAAGCCGAAACGTGAATATTATTAACATTGCCATGCTACATTTAGTTTTCTTGGTGGATTTGTTTATTCTTTTCAAAAAAATAGGTCGAGGAATTTTGTTGAAATAATTTTTCTCGACTTTGGTCAAACTAATTATGCATTTATACAGATAGATTATAAATGATCTTGCTCAGGTCATCTTTTATGTAGGTCTGATGCCTGCCCAACAAGTGCGCAGCGTCATTAGCCGGTCAGCTGAAGGAGAGAAATTGAGAATAGATTAGTATTTAATGACTTTCCTATGTTTATACAAAATTCAACCTTAACATTCATTCATTTGCAATTGCATGTAAGTGGAGAGACCCTTGCAGAGACTTTCGGCCAAAGCCGAGGGCATCATCAGCGTCTGAAAGTCCGTCAGGTATGGAGGTAACCGCCTAGGAGCACGTGCGTCGCAGCCGAACTCGCGGGCGCATTTATGTATATGGGATTTTGAAATCATATATTTATATTTCCACTAATTCATTTTTAATAATTTGTTTGGTTCCTCATCACGCCCCGCGCTTGTGTGTTAATTATCGACCTGGTTGTGTGTCTAAGCAGAGGCATGCTGGCGGTCGGCAAGACAAACGAGTAAGGCCACGCATTTCTGTGCATTCTACAGGAGCAGGTCTCCTCGTGAGATGTACTCTGCGATTCAGATTTGGGGGTGAGATCGACTGGTCTTAAATAATTTATTGTGCATGTCGAGCTTCGTTTTCCTTACGCTGTACCCAGACCGTCTTATGATTCTCTGTCTCTGCACACCCTCATTAATAAATATTTCGGCCTTTTAGCATGGGAAGCGCTAATGTTAGAATCGCAATGCAACCAAATGCAGAATTCCCGAAAAGTGCCTACATTATCGCAGACGCCCATACAGCATAACTGTAAAGTTTTTGCTCTGAAAGTGTCAATGGTGGAGCGTGCAGTCGAAGTTAAAGCGAACACTCTCCGAGAGCCAGACGGAGGTGGAGCTGGTGATGGAGATGCTGCCAAAAGTTGCCGCAACATTCTTGCCGACTGAAGTACTTGCTGCTGGTATCTCTCCTCCTTCTCCTCCACCTTCGCGAGAGTCGTGCTACACTTCTCTTCGGCCGTCTTGATCGCAAAAAGGAGGAGTAGAGCACATAGCGCAAGAGGTCCGGGTCCAGCCAATGACCACAAGCAAAAAGTGGGAGTTGCTATAATTGTTTAATTATAGGATTTTGCTTGCTTGACTTTGCATTTTGTGCGCATAACATTTGCTTTGAGTTTATATGACCTACCTTTACTTGGGTATATTGAAATTGAGTTAAGTTTACTTTCGTGGCGTAAATCAATGACGATGTGATAAAGTTATCATTTACTTTTGCACATTTAACCCTCTCTTCTAATTACAGGATTACTGTTGGAGTTCATCGATCCTGAGTGCCAACGTGCTTCCCATACAAGGGATTGGTGTAAGGGTATTCGGTAGTTGCCCAAAAAAGGATCCAATTCTGTCTGTACATTTTTGACACGTCGTGCTCCCCATATTTTGTTTTGTTTTGTATTAACCTTCGTGGTCAAATCTGGACTCCCTCTAGCGTCCAAGTTTTAGGGACGGCATCGCCTCCGAGTAGGGTTATTGTAGATGCTCTCCACCAATGAATTTGCACTGGTGATGAGTGCTGCACTTTTAAATCTGTTGGTAGCTATCGCCATTGACGCTTTGGCAGCATTCTAGCGCCAGCCACTGTCTTCAATTTATATTGGGGCTTACTACAGTCGATGCACTCAATTAATTTTTGCTCTTCACTTGAGTTCGGATTCTTTGCTATTTTGGTTTATGCTAGTGTAGAATAACAAAAATTCCACACATTTTTGTCGATCCAATCGGGAATGGCTGCCGCTGAAGCAGCCTTCTTTTTCTGTCGTGTACTAAAAATTATGGGCACTAGCCCGTGCCAGACCCGATGCCGGTGCCGGTGCCTTTACCTCGATTCTTAATGCTGCATGCCTCGGGGGATCATGTTCAATCTTGCAAGACTTTGCAGCCGTTTGTAAATGGGCTTCAGCCAAAGAGCCTTTGATGAGGAAGACACACAGTTTGTATCTGCTGCGACATATCGAAGCTTCCACTACCTATTATTGTTATAAACCTGCAGTATTCCAGGACAGACAATCAGTCACAACACCCACAATGAGCAGTCATCGCCCTCAAAATCGCCAGGGCAATTTAGTGGCGGGTCATTCTGCGTTGTCTAACATCGCGACCAAAAGCGAAGAGCACAGCCTCCTTGTCTCAGTGGCGAGGGCAAGAAGTGAAATTGATGGGCAGTTTGTACAATGCTTCGAATACTTTAGACGTGACGTGAATAATGAGTACGATAAGGATCACAAATACCTTTTGAACAGCGTGCATGCAAATTTTCAAGATTATACTGTGATTACCAGCGGTTAAGATGATTTGAAAGCTTATGCATATCGGCACTCAAAATGATGCCAACAAATATGTAAACTTACCTAAAATATGCAACGTGTGTATATGAATTGTCTGTGTATTTTGCTAAAAAAAAAGTTATACAGTTTTATTGGTGAAACAATGATTACAATAATCGAACTTAATCAACCCCAAAAGAGTAGCGACCTTTTCATAAGATTTGACAATGAGTAAAAAAAACAATGAGGAAAAATTTAAAAGATGTAATGCACTTAGAGTTTTCATAATAAATATTAATTGAGGTAGATGTTGCATCTTCCCACAGAGGTTAAAATGGAATGGTAACTTTGCTCATCATTAATTAAAAAAAAAATTTTGGGTTTTTCATTTTATTTTGAAAAAAAAAAGAATTATTTTTTGACATTTTGAAAATTTGGGGTGCTATGAGCAACCCGTTTTAAAGTTTGTAATTCGTGTTTTTAATCAGTTATTCTTTATTCAATTAAAATAAAATAATTTTTCTCTTATTCTCAATAAAAAGTAAAAATTCACTAAGCCGGCTTGTTCTTCAATTTACGAGCACGTTCTTTTGTTTGCCTTTCATTTTTAATGTTTCTTACCTCTCTGGAGCGTTTTCCTTCTGCCTTTCGGCGTATCATTGCAACATTATCTTCCAAATTCAAAACTGACTTTTGGCAAAGTGGCTCACAACACGCCATATATTACTGTTTTTGGGTGACGCCACATAACGAAAACACAATTTTTTTTTCAAATATTCATATTTCGATCAAGGTAATTGACCAAAGATATTCCTCTCATACTTACTTTTGGGACTCTGAAAATTTTTTTAGTAATATTCACAAATCCAAAAAAAAAAAACAAGTGAGAAATTTGGTCAAGTCCGACTATTTTTTACTCTGTACCTAGAGTAGAATCTGAATGCAGCGCTTCAGCTGCTCATCTCTCAGACTCTCTCTCTCTCTCACACAGGGATTTCTTTTTGCTCATAACTTGAGAACCGCTGATCCGATCTTTATAATTTCTTCGGCAAATCGATACATATTGCAAATGACTAACTATCTCTACAATTATCAATCTACAAATCTGTGGGAGATATACAGTTTTTTACAAATTGCGGGGCGCGAAGGGGCGTGGCAAAAATTGAAAATAAACTTGATCTGCCTGCAGCAATAAGAAGCATTTGCCCATACTTGTCAATCCTCTATCTCTTACCATCTCTGAGATCTGTTTGTTCATACGGACGGACGGACAGACGGACATGGCTATATCGACTCGGCTGTTGATGATGATCAAGAATATATATACTTTATAGGATCGGAAATGATTCCTTCTCCATGTTACATACTTTTGCACAAACTTAATATACTCTATGTACCATCGGTTCAGAGTATAAAAATTACTTTGAAATCTTGAAGCTCCTGTCACTAGAAGCGCTAGATGCCGATATACATAGTATTTGTGTAACTAATTTTTCAATCAGGGGAAATTCCTTTAATCTAAATTAACGGTCTCAAACAGACGAATGTCTTGAACGACATATTTAACGCAGCTTTTTATGACTTCCTTTCGGACTCGCTTCTCGACAACCGCTTAAAGTAAAAATGTAAATGTAAAAGTAACATGTTTGATGTTTCATATATTTGCACGACTTTAGCATTCATTTTTTACTCTAAGACTTACAGGTATAATAAGGAAGACACTAAAATTTCCGCTCGTTATTTGGTTATAAAAACACTGTTTTGACAAGAAACAGATTAAAATTATACTTTCAATTTAATGTTGTCATAATTTAAACTATACTATGTAACAGAATCGCACACCCCTCAAGGGGGCTTTTATCTATCTACAGAGCACAATGTACACAAATTCTTATGGAGCTGGTAATTCTTCTGTATTCTCGTACAGATGTGATCCGGGGTATTAAATTTGTAACAATTTGGCAGATGGCGCCAATCCACAACCTTCGCATCAAGTGATTAAATAAACACATCGATTCGATCCGATGCATGTACAACCATCCTGATTTCATATTCACACAATCCCAATTCAATTTAAGATTGACAGGTTCATGAATGGATATTGTTCATTTTGTTTGTATTTGAATTTCATGCCCGACAACAATTGCTCTTTTAGTGCCCATACATTCATAGTCCCACAATGGGCGGGCAAGAGGCTTATGCACTCGAGTAAATATTGCTTGGTCATGGGAAAGCCAATAGAGGGCTCACAATTATACGGTGCGGTTCATTATTATTGAGATAATCCTATTTGAAAACGTTGCGGCAAGTGCAATTGCCTCACCACTCGAAATCCATCATATAAAATATTGTTTCCACACAACTGGCCAGAAGCCATACGCCATTCGTATTTAAATAAACTATCCCCTACGAAATTTATTTCACGTGGAATAAGTTTGGATAATTTAAATTTTATTCTGCATAACCATTGACAAAATATCAAAATGCCCAATCTTACCTAACAAATACTTGATCTAACGTATATTTCTAATTGAATATAAATATTAAAGAGAGGTTAAGTTAAAGTCGGCCCAGCCTGAATTCGAAATACCTGTTACCGAGGGGAAAAAGTATTTAATAGCCTTCATTTATATTAATTTACAGACCATTAACATATTATGACAGCGCATGCTAATACATTTGCACGAACCTAGAATACCCATTTTACTATACAAGTAGCCGGTCTCACGGTGGGGTATTTCACCCATAAATTTTTTTACATTTAAAGTTTACATTTCATTCTTAGTTTATGAGTAAGATTAAAATTTTTGTTTTTGGAGCCTTTTTTGGAAGAGATTTCTAAAGAAATCTCAAAAAAAAAAGTTTCAGATTTTCTTTTTTTTATTCTATAAGTTAGACATGTTTTTAATATATCGTGGATTTTTTTTTTGACCGATCAAAAATTTCCTAATTCGAACCAGAATGGTGGGTATTAGGAGTAAATAAGTAGGTTGAAAATCGGTCAATAGTTACTTATTAAATATTTGCAACAATTTTGAAAAAAAGTGGTTCCGAGATAATCCCATTTATAGTTTCGAAAACTGTTTTCGATGATATAAAAATTATTTTTAATAGATTTCAAACATTGATTTGGTGTATTTGGGTGTTATCAAAATCGGTCCATTAGTTCTCAAGAAATTTAGTTCAAAGTGCGTCAAGACAAGGTAAGGTATCAAAAAATTTTCAAGTAAAATTTTTTTGTGAAAATTGCGATGTTACTTCTTTTAAAATTTTTTAACTAAAAATAAGAAAAAACATGGCTCGGAAAAAAGAATTGTTTTTGTTTATTTTTGTAAAACACATACATATTTTCGGATCTGCATAAAAGTTTTATAGTGTGTTTCACATCTAACATCCAACATCCTGAGTCATAAATATTTACCATGGCGGAATTTGCTATCTTTGTAGCATTTACCTATTACACATCGAACCACTTAACATTTTTAGAAAAAACAAAAGTTTAAAAATATTGGCATAGCATTTAAACTCAGGATGTTGGATTTTAGATGTGCTCAATGTAAAAAGCCTATTAAATTGATCTTAGATTTTCATCAAATGTAGCTAAAAAAAACAAGTCCATATAATTTAAATATGGCTGTGAATCACTTTTAAACAGGTTCGATCCCGCATGACTGTGACTCTAAAACACTTTGATTTGAAACCGGTTCCAAAACAAGTATGATACCGGTTCGATACTTGTTCTGATCCAGTAAAGTTTCCAACTCCATATTCACATGCTTGAGATATAGCCTGTGTCTCTTTTCTGATCGGCAAGAACATACCCACCAAGTACAAGCATACATACAAACATATGTATAGGTATATAATTAATATCTTAGACGTGTTGCTCTTAGCGCATGCTGTGACGCGTTAAGACGTTCTTCTAATCGTTTAAATGAACATTTTTAAGAGTAAGTAACATTTTTAAGTAATTATTTTTCAAATAATATATAAATTTGTTTAATTGGTTTTTTTTTTCAGAACCAAACTTGGTGGGTTAGGTTCTTCTGTCTTCTGCTCTGGGATGATGAAGAGCCCAAAATAAATGAGCTTAAGTACAGGGTTGTCCATATTCGACGGACCCATCTGGCAACGCCATAACTTTTGACAGAGATGTCAGATCGCTTAATGACATACCGCGTTTGAAGCGTCAGTCCAAGCAGATTTTTACCATGGAACAATACACGCCACGCGAGCGCTCTGAAATAGTTGAAATTTACATTCAACAGAACAAGTCAATTGTGAAAACTCAACGTGCTTTTAAAAAATTTCACATTTTCACATTTCACATTGAATGGGACCGTAAATAAGCAAAATTGCCGTATTTACTCCACTGAAAATCCTGAGGATATTCAAGAAGTGCCTCTTCATGACGAAAAAGTCACAGTTTGGTGCGGCGTTAGTGCGAAAACGGTCATTGGGCCGTTTTTCTTCCAAAATGAAAATGGCCATGCTGTTACCATCAACCAGGAGCGTTATCGCGACATGATGACCAATTTTGGGATGCCAATTATTCGTCGAAAGCGTATGAGGCAGTTCTGGTTTCAACAAGACGGCGCTCGATTTTCTGAAGAAATTATTTCCGGGCCGTTTGATGTCGAAAAGTGGTGATTTGGACTGGCCACCGCGTTCGCCCGATTTGACGCCGCCTGACTTCTTCTTGTGGGGATATTTGAAGTCAAAGGTTTACGTTAACAAGCCAAGGACCGTAGAAGAGCTCAAGGACAACATTCGTGAAGAAATAGCCGCTATTCCGGCCGAAATGTTGGCGAAATCGATAGAAAATGCTGCAAAAAGGGCACAATACGCCATCAACGCCAGAGGCGGCCATTTGAGAGATATCATATTCAAAAATTGATGTAAACAAATCTACTTGGAACAAATTAAATGATTAAGATTGCCAACCGCCAAATTTTTATTTTTTTCTTTGATTTTTAAAAAAAAACATGGGTCCGTCGAATATGGGCAACCCTGTAGCATTCTCTCTTGACATATAAAATAGTATCTCTACTATTTAACAGAAGAATATTTAACAGAAAACTACCTTTTAATTTCAAATTTACAGCTAGTCCATTGGAGATATGGGCATTTCCACAGAAAAGTCCACCCAGACCAAAAAATGAAAAGTATCCTAAAACACTATTTTAATACATACTGTTTACCAAAGGTACACAGAGTATATTGAGTTTGTGCAAAAGTATGTAACTGGGGGAAGGAATCATTTCCGACCCTATCAAGTATATACATTCTTGATCAGCATCAACGGTCGAGTCGATATGGCCATGGCCGTCTGTCCGTCCGTATGAGCAAACAGAAAACAGATAAGAGATAGAGGTTTGACATGTATGGGACATAAACTTCTTATAATTGCAGGCAGATCAAGTTTAGTTCCAATTTTTACCACGCCTAGCATTGATAAAATATTTCTAAGGGTAAAAGATTTAAAAAATTTTTAATAAGACACCATAAGAAACTATGTGATTGCAATTAACTATAAGATTTTGTTATATATTATAAATAAATCAACATAAATATGATGCGGAAATTTAAGTTACGTAACGTCAGGTAACGTCACGTCAGTAACGTCAAAGATATTTATCTCAAATTTAAAACTTCAATTTATTTTCGAAATATCTATAATCCCAGAAATTTTCATCCACATTGGAAAATAAATAGCCGAGGTAAAAATGTTGCATACTTTTCGGATGTCCCCTCCTCAGGAATACAGGAACTCTTTTAAACATTTCCTCCCATTAGTAACGGGTATATCGAAGTCGGTTAGAGCCGACTTTAACTTACGCCCTCGTTTTAAATGTTAAATCTAGCTCAAAAAGGTATATTTTGGCTCAATAATTTCGAAGAATTCTTTGGAATACTTTATTGTAAAGTTAGGAAATAGTACTTTACTACATTCAGAAAATTACTATACACTTGAAAAGTGTATTATAATTTTGCCAGAAGTTTGTAACGCATTAAAGGAATCATCTCCGACCACATAAAGTATATATATTCTTGATCAGCATGACGAGTTGAGTCGATTAAGCTTTGTCCGTCCGTCTGTCTGTTTCTACGCGAACTAGTCCCTCAGTTTTTGAGCTATCGAGTTGAAACTTTGCACAGAGTCTTCTTTTTACTGCACACTGCTAATATGTCGGAACCGACCAGATCGGATGACTACTTCTTGTAGCTGCCATACAAATGTTCGTTCCAAAAATGGGTTTTAGTGAGAAAAACTGGTTTGTTGTCAATATTATCGCTCTCATGGGTAATAAGTCATATTTTTAAGCTGATTTGCGAATTTTAGTCGAAGTCGCTAACCGTTGTGACAAGCTATTTCAAGTGTATCAAAACTTCGGTACAGACGAAGTTAGCTTTGCCTTTCTCGTTTTTCTATATTTAAGAAAATCACCCCAGAATCGAAATCGCCCTAAAAATTTAGAAAAAATTCTATATTAAGAAAATTTTTCCTGAATTTTAGAAAAGCTGCCCTAAAAATTAATTTAAAAAAAAAAACTTTTTAAAATTTAAAATCGTAGAACTTTTTAGATTTAGAAAAATAGATTTTTTTTCTATACTGCCATTTCTAATTTTTAGGGTTTGATTTTAGCCTTTGATTTTAGAAAATATTTGTTACAAATTTAGGGTACTCTGCCCTAAAATTAAGAAAATTAACCCTAATTTTAAGAAAGTTTTTCTAAATCCTTCGACCTTTCTAAAAATGTTTGCGAAATTGCATTGCGCTCAGCTTCCGTTCGGTTTTAACGACGAAGCCGTCTACGTGAAATCATTTGTTTACACACACTAATGTCCATTCGCAATGCCTGAAGAATATAGATGTATTTTGCAAGTTTTTGTTTTGTCTTGACATGCGTTACACCATGTATGTAGTAATCGATTAAAGGATTGTATAAAATAAAGGCAATGCTAAAAACACCTGAAATAAAAAAAAACATTAAAAAACAACCTTTTAATAAGGAAAAAGTATGCTCCTAGGGGGATTGTATCACAGTCCATGACATTTTCTAAGCTAATGTCTTATCCACTGGACCACGACTCTTGCTGCCTATTGAGTGCCAAATGTGAGTACTTAAGCTCCAAATACGCCACACAAATTCTTAGATATGATTTTAACGCAAGGTTTTGCTAAATAAAAAAAGCATTAAAAAACAAATACGAAAAAAAAAATATATATAATAAGAAGGAAAAGTATGATCCTACTGGGACTTGATCCCAGGCCTCCGCGTTTGCTAAGCGAATGTCATGTCAACTAGACCAACTGTGTACATTATTAACTATGGTCGTTTTTGAGAGAGGTCTCGAGCTCAAGTCCCAGTAAAGCAAGTACAACAAAAATTTTTAATGTTTATTTCCAGGGATGCAAACCACTCGGAGATAAGGACTGGTTCGGTTCAGTGGTTCACACAGTTACTGAACCGCCGGTTCGGTTCAATGCATGGGTTTGGGGCTTACTGATCCGCGGTTATGGTTCGGTTCACTTTTTATACATTTAATTAACTAAAGAAATATATTTCTGATACAAGTATTCAGATTATTCATTAACAAAGCGCGTATTCAGCAGATAATTCCGATTTACGATTTGTGATTTATGATTGCCGATTTTACCTGCTGAAAACAGTGATTGACGAGTGGGATTGGGAAATTTGACAATCATGTTTGTTGAATAGAAATCGAACAAATCGTATGATTGGTTAACGATTGCTGGGTCAGCATACCTTTGTACAGACATTCATATGAAATTTTCTATTTAACCAATCCATAAATATTGCAGATTTTGTGTGAGTGTTTTGCATTGATGAAAAGTACTAAAGCCATAGAATATCTTAAAGTATGCAATCAATTCCATTCAGCAGAGACTCATCAGCAATCGCAAATCGTAAATCGATAATCGCTAATCGGAACTATCTGCTGAATACGCCCGAAGACTTAGGTTTTAGGTTAATTGGGTATGTTCAAAATTTCGACGGCAATTTCCGTATAAACGTTCTTATTTCGTTTTGAAATCCAACAACTTAACATATCAAGTGACGTTGCTGTGAGTTGTTTAGAAACTTTCACGGTTTGAAATCGATATTTTACTTTTTAAGGAATTGAATGAATATCCGTTATGCTTTCATTATCGTTTGGAATTTTGTTGTATAATATATTTCCATTAAATAAGATAAAGCTACATTTTTCCTTCTTCTAATAGCAGGCTTGATTCCTCGAATCTACGAAATCAAGTTCAAAAATAGTCTGAGCTCTTTCTTCCAAAGAGTTTACAATTACTGAGCTATGTCGTTCTCCCTTTTTTCAACCTTAATTTTGCATGCCTACCAGTCATAGAAATACTTATAGCCATTTTCTATTTCAACCCAATCTCAATTACAGATAAAAAGTTAACGCTTCAGTATTTTGTGAGTCTTTTACTGTCATATGCTCCCTACTCATGCCAGCGCTGCCATAACCGCTTGGGAATTTTAAACCGACTTAACAGCTAAAATTGTCTAAGTTTTTTTTAGAAAAATTACCGTGAAATCTAGAAAGGCGAGTCGCCCTTGGCCCTTTTATTAGGGCGGTTTTCTAAAAATTAGGGCGAAAACGGCACTTTTTAGGGCGAGTTGGTTTTTGAGTGTATAATATTTAAGAGAGTAAGAACAAAAGTGTACGTTACCCACAAAATGAAACTAAAAAGGGTCAAAATCGGTACTTTAAGCTACTTTAATCTCAAATTACTAAAAATCTAGACCTAATAGACCATTTCTGAAAACAGATTCGTGTTCAGCACATGAAAACCATCTACAATCACTACCAGTCATTCAAAATACTGAAAAAGCTTAATTTTTGTACCAAAGTATCATTCAATGCATATTTCTTGAAATCTGTTTATACTACCCCAAGATAAAAAAATTGGTACTTACAGTATTTTCGATTGTGTGATTGGATATGGAAAAACAGGAGCATGAAAAAATGGACCGTAATTTACCAAATATATCAATAAAATGATAGCTCCGGTTACAAACAAATAAAATTGCCTTTTAAATAGCATTTTTTAAAGCATCCTAAATCAAAGCGCCACATCAAAAGGCTTCTCCCATACGATGAGATTGCAGAAATTGATTATGGAATAAATTTAAAGAAAAAAAATTGAATTGTAAATGTGTTTGGAAATCGGAGAATTGATTAAATATACAAAATAAAGTTCCGAGGAAATCGCTTGTGCATATGTACTTACCTATGATTTAACAAGTTTCCTCCCCTTTAGTGGTTTGCTAAAGGCTAATTGGGGGTGTAATAGTGCTATTAAACGCTCCGAGTGACAGCACCCCTCTAGAGTGATTGTTGGTGCATTTATTTTGTGGACCAAAGGTAACACATTAGCATTTACAATTACTTACCCCTGCTACCGCAGCCCTGTCCCTGTATTGGTGGTTAGATTTGAGTTTAGCACCAGAGACAACAGTCCTGCAAGTTGAAAATTCAAAAGGGTATTTTTTAATGACCGACTTGGTTCAGTCGGTGTGCCAACACTTGACAAGTGCATCAGCAATATACATAATTATAAGTATCGTATATGTGCACAATTTTTGTGGGCGCATACTTCAACGAGTGTACAACATTGTTACTGTCGCTCAACAGATTAGCCTGTGGAATAAGAGAGCGCGCATGAAGACCGACAGATTGCGTTAAATGACGTGAATTTTGACAGATGGTTGTTTTTCATTTTTGTTTTTTGATCTAACAATTTGTGTGTTCAAATTTGAAAGTGTTTTGTTATCCTTCAGTGCGCTTTATTTGACAAATAGGTAATTTAAATTTACCATGTAAAGGGTGAAGGGTGACAGATTAAGATGTTTCAATCCGAACGGTTGATGTCAACTACGTTGTCACAACATTTTGAGTTAATCTAGGTTATTGAGTGCTTAAAATTTTTAAGAGCTTTGAACTCCTCTTGTCTTCCGCAAAATTTTCGAGTCTTAACTCTATCCAAATATAGAGCCAATGGAAGACTCTGTGGGAATCGTAATCATAACTCCCTTAGCGCAAATTATGGGTTACCACATGTTGGCGGAATTTTGCGGGTAGGAAAAACGACCGGCCGATTCATTTTTTACGCCGCCTGGGGGTGTTGCTGTCCGATGGGGAAATTTGTGTATCGGCAAATTGTCACGTAGCCCTTTCACGCATTCACGTAGAGCCAACGTCGACAAGAGCGTTTTTTTAACAAGCGCACGTTAACAACCGTTCAAGGGGGGCGCCACAGCAAGCCCCTTCCCTGCGCTAAATGTGAGGAAATTGTAATTAGAATTCGTGTTGCAACCACTCAGTGTGCATCAGGCCCACGCTTAAGTCGGGGTGGACCGTGGTTAAGCGACCGTATAATTTAACAATTTTTTTTGGTTACCAAATGGTAAATACCGTCGATAAACATTTTAATTATGGTTTATTTTACATTTGCGGTTTGATTAACAAATAAAAAATAGGTTTAACACAATCAAGAACATTTCCAATTGAAAAATCTGAAACCAATACATCTACAGTCTAGAAACCGTCTTGATATGTTGTAAGTTGAGGCTGTTTTAAAAATAACTTGAGCAGGGACACACATTGGTTCTTCATATAACCGCTGTGAAATGCATAATACTCTTCGATCCAAGAGATTCCAAACTTAATACAAGTACAAAAATATAGGGAAGCTTATTTAGGCTCGTCCAGTGGCGTAGCGTGTGGTTATGCCGCCCGGGGCGGAAGTCGACTTAGCCGACCCCTTGCCCTTAATTCGTTCTAAATTTTAAACTTCTTTCTAAGTATAATTAAAATTAAGTTCTTCTTATTCTTTGCATCAAAAACTTATCTTTAATATAAAGGGACGTACGAAGGATTTTGATTAGGGATGACAAATACCTAAATTATTCGAGGGGTATTTTTTATACACTTGAAAAGTGTATTATAATTTTGCCCAGAAGTGTGCAACGCATAGAAGGAATCATCTCCGACCACATAAAGTATATATATTCTTGATCAGCATGACGAGCTGAGTCGATTAAGCTTTGTCCGTCCGTCTGTCCGTCTGTCTGTTTCTACGCGAACTAGTCCCTCAGTTTTGGAGCTATCGAGCTGAAACTTTGCACAGAGTCTTCTTTTTACTGCACGCTGCTAATATGTCGGAACCGACCGGATCGGATAACTACTTCTTGTAGCTGCCATACAAATGTTCGGTCGGAAAATTGATTTTAGTGAGAAAAACTGTTTTGCTCTCAATATAACTGCTCTCAAACACGGTCATGGGTAATATGTAATGTTTTTAAGCTGATCTGCGAAGTTTGGTCGAAGTCGCTAACCGTTGAGACAAGCTATTTCAAGTGTATCAAAACTTCGGTACAGACGAAGTTAGCTTTGCCTTTCTCGTTTTTTGCTAAAGTTGGATTGGAAGTACGGAATTTCTCAACATGTAGTGCAATGTTCTCAAGAAAAATTTTTTTGAGGACGCAAAAACACAAATTAAGTTTCTATTGTTCCATTTTTGAGAACATGATTTGAGTTAATATTGTTCCGTTTTTAAGATAATTTTAACCTCACCTGGGAAAAAATTTTGATTGCACTTGGACCAGGTGTGGGCGGATTCCTCACAATTGGGAGGAATAGGGAACGGGGACATACCTCTTTTGATTGGAATTGAAGGGAGGCAAGACTCCTTGGATATATGTATGCACCTGCTGCTTCTCCTCCACCCATATATTCCATAGGAATTAGAAACATCGCTTCAACGAGCGACCCCCACCTGACTCGTTTTATTTAAGTTTTTTAGAAAAACACTGAAAAATTTGTTCGGGCTTGACTGGGACTTGAGCCCGGTACCTTATGCATTCAACGTATGGAATGACGCGCTCGCCAATTCGGCCGTTAAACAGTTTTGCAGATGCACGTCTAGAGGGCTGCTTATGCTTTGTTGAGCTGACAAGAGGGGAGATCAAAAGAGAGCCAACTCGCTCTCACTCGCTCTCTCTCTCTTGAAAACCGGTTTTGTTGTTGTTCAAAGCAAATATAATCCGATTAAGAACAACTTTACTCATTTCAAGAACATTTAGAACATTCGTTCTCAAAAATTTTGAGAACATTCTGTTCTCATTTTAAGTTGAAGGCAACTTATTTTCTGAACACGTTTTTTCCCTCTGTGTGTGGGATATATAAGAAGGATGCGCCGCAGGCGAAAATTTTATTGCAAAAGCAGCGAAAACATTTTTTACATACCTCCTTAACCAAAAGAGTCTAGCCCGATAAGGGAAGGGGTGCGGCCTAAAGTCTGGGACTTCGAAATTTCCTTTATAGTTGGATAGATTACTTCAAAACAAACTGATCTGGCCCATAGTTGGGTCTTTTTGATGCCATGTCCTTCAGATATCGCCAAAATCCTTTTTTTGGAAGCCTTTTTTTAAATAGAAATATTTAGAGTAGCTAGAGACATGAAATAAATTGCTAGTGATAGATAATAGATCAATAATAGATCAGTTTTTGAAAATTGGAAAATCGGTGACATACACTGGAAGGCCTAGCAGTAGCAGCACGAACGAGATTCATAGATCAGGCAAGATGCAGTGGAACCCGAGCGTACTACAGGAGATTAAAATATGACATGGGAGTTCAAAACTATTTCTCTGACACTCTCGGCTCACAGGCAATATCCGTGATATTCAAAGCGAGAGCAGAGGTGTTGCATATCAACTATAGGCCATACAGTACGGGAGCTAATACAGAGTGCAGCATGTGTAACCTACATGAAAGGGAAGACACTTTCCATTTAATAGCAGTATGCCCGGTGCTTAAAGAAATCAGGCAAGCACACTGGGGAACCCAATTAATAGGCATGGACAAATTCGAAAAAATACTGAACGGAGAAAATTGGGTTGTGTTAGCAAACTACCTCAAGGAAGCACTTCAATATAGGCATCAAATCATTGTTGAAGATTTTTAAAATAATATATATAAAAATAAAGAAAAATTATCCTAAGTCTTATACATATAATATTACATTACATTAGATTTAGTCAATTAATTTTGTAACTGGCTGACGGCATCTATTGTCAATCGCTAAATATGGCACAAAAAATAAAAACCTACTACTACTACTACTACTACTACACTGAAAACATTTTTTTCTACAATTAAAAGGAAAATATAATCTGGTGGTTTTGCTAGTTCGCGTTGGACCGCCACCTTTAAACTTTTCCTGGAATCTTTTGGACGAAAAGTTTAAAAAGGTGGCATCCAAAGAGGATATTTTGAACGTCAAAGCGAATATGGCAGAAATGGCAGCAAAAGTCGAACACCTAACGGAGGAAAACAACTTTTTAAAAGCCGAAATTCAGGAGCTACGTAGCCAGAAACAGGATGAATCAATTCGTCTTTTGAGAGTTGAAGATGAGGTTAAAAAACGGAACGTGATTTTTAGAGGCCTGGATTCGCACAAATACCCTATGGAAGCAATCAAGTCGGTAATGACACAGAAGCTAAAGCTAAAGTCGGATTTTGTCATCGAGTCAGCTAGGAAATTAGGCGAAAAAGGTAGCAAAATGACTGTTTTTGGCGCAATTCGAGTCGATGACCACTGCACAAACAGTCCTAAAACAATCCAAACTCCTTAAGGGGTCGACAATCTACGTTGAGAAGGATCTTAACAGCATACGGCAGTTGCGAAAAAGTGCTATGCTCACACTTAGGTCGCAGATTTTGGCATCGAATTCCAACAAAAAAGTACTGGTACGCGATGACATTTAATTCTAATTAAATCTTTTTTTGAATTTGTCACGTCCTATGATATTTTCGTACTTTTCGAAACGTTTGTCGACAAAAATGAAAATCTATTCAACGCATACTTCCCAAACCATCAACTCCAATGGATACCAGCGACAAGAAATTCGACTCGTGGAAGAGCTAGTGGCGGAAGCCCTAGGTATGCGAATTGGGAATGGTATCTGGACTAAACAACCTCATGATTATTGGAGACTTTAATGCGAGGATCGGCAAAGACCAGGTGATCAGGCAGCCGCAAGGGCCTCAAAGTAATCGAGATGTGTGAAACGCTGCAGATGTCCTTGCTGAATGGGCGTACTATGGGTGATGAATTTGGAGAATACACGTTTATCAGCGGCGAATCGAGATCAACAAATGACTACTGTTTGATTCAAGGCCGATGGCATGACCTAGTATCTGACATGAGCATAGGCGAATATATTTTCTCCGATCATATGCCCATATCGGTCACTATGAAGGCTTCGCAGATGGATGAAGTACCGAAACCACAGCTCCTACCTAAGCTCAGATGGAAGGCTCACTTTGCTCGTAAATATGCGCGTGAGCTTGACAACAAAATGGTTGGCATAAATGTCCTGTTGGAAACTGAGCCTGTAACGGCTCTGGTAGAAATTATAAGGAAGGCGGCCGCACCTATGCAAACCCCGTCACAAAATGTGCGAAACAGAGAGCCTTGGTTCGACTCCCAGTGCAATGCGGCCAGAAAATTATCATTCGCTTGTCTACGTACGTTAAGGAAAAATGATAGCAAGTCTGCTAGAACTCAATACAGAGACGCAGTATCGAATTTTAAAAGACTATGCAAGCTCAAGAAAATCAACTTTTATCGAAATTTAGAAATTTCTTTAGACTGCACAAACAGTAGTCGCACATTCTGTAATGTAAGCCAAAATACTATAAAAGTGGATTCATCGGCACTAGCTAGCTACTTCAAAGAACTGCTTTATGTACAAGATCGAGAATCGGAAATAAGCTACGCTATGCCCCTTACGATATCGCACCATCTTGACCAGCCTTTTAAAGTTCAGGAAGTACGGAGTGCACTCCTTGGCCTTAAGGACAATAAAGCCCCAGTAGAAGATAGGGTCTCCGTCGAGTTTTTCAAAAATGCCTCCCCAACCTTTATTGAACAACTGACACTTGCCTTCGACCATATTTTCAAAACCGGTGCCTTCCCAGCTTCATTCAAGAAGAGCTTGATATTTTCAATTTACAAAAAAGGAACTCAAACGGAAGCCAGCAACTATCGAGGTATCTCGTGTCTAAACGCAGTTATGAAAGTTTTCGCAGGAATACTACTGGAGAGGATTACATCTTGTGTAAATCGCAGCGATATTTTGAGCGAGTTCCAGTGCGGATTCAGGAAAGGCTACTCGACGGTCGATAGCATATTTTTACTCACCACAAATGCGAAGTCTTACATCCAAAATAAAAGAAAGAAAGAAGAAAGTTCATATGCTTTATAGACTTTAAGGCTGCCTTTGATACGGTCAATAGACGAAGCCTCTTCTACAAACTAAGCAACTTAGGTCTATCCTCCAAAATGCTCAAGGCTTTACAAAATTTATATGCCGACAACATTGCAACCGTGTGGGATGGATCACAACTGTCGGACTGGTTTGAAACGAATACCGGAGTTAAAAAAGGATGTCTTATAAGTCCACTACTTTTTTCGCTCTATATCGACGATATTGGAGAAATCCTGCCAGGCGGTTTTACCTCAACACTGACAAATCTAAGGTTATGTCTATAGGACCACGGAGAAGCAGGCTAAGAAATGGGGAGTGTCTGCACATAAATGGAAGATCGTTAGAGATAGTGCGGTCCTATAAATATTTGGGCGTCACAATATCCGATAACATGAATTTCGCGGATCACATAAAAGGGAAGCTTGGAGAAGCAAAAATTGCAATCAACACTACATGGAGGACATTGCTAAGTAAAAACAACGTGAAGCCAAGTTGCAAATATAAGATGTTCCAGGCAACCGTAAGAAGCATCATGTGTTATGCTGCTGAAATTTGGGGATTTCTCAGATTCGACGATGTTGAACGTTTGTTGACTTTTTTCATCAAAAAGGTATTCAGACTACCGCAGAATACGCGAAATTACGCGATTTATATTGAAACTGGCCTTCCAACTCTGTATACGTATGCACTGCAACTGCATTTCAACTATGTATCCAAGGTCATGAACATGCCGGAGAAAAGAATGCCTAAGCAAATAATGAGTCAACTGCTTCTTGAGAAAAGTCAGTTTTTTGATGACTGGACCATCATTTCATACAACTGCGGGCTTAACTTTGACTGGGACAACATAGAAGGATGGCGTCATACACAAGCTGAAGTCATAAAAAGGCTTTGTGAAGATGAGCGTGAACTCTTTATAAGCCGAGCTAGACAGAGCACCGAAAGGTCCTTATATAAAAAGCTGACTCACAACCTGTTTTCAAGATAGCCTAGGTACAAACTCTATCAGCAATATTTTTAAAGCGAGATGCGAAATGATTGCATTAAACTTTAGGCCATACAGAAGGGACTTGGATGAAACCTGCAGCCTGTGTAATATGCGCGAAAAGGAAAATGTGGTACATTTTATCGGCACTTGTCCCTATCCTTATCGATTATTTCGATTATTTTGTCGTTTCGAATATTATGACTTAATGGAAATATTATAAGTTGAATCATGAATTAAATTGTTATTAATATGGGCACCTGAAGTAAAAGCTGCATCATTTATAAGGGTAAAGGCATAAATCATCAATAGTCTTTACAGGTTGAGTGGGTAATAGACGAAGAACAATTAACACCAAAGTTCTTCATATAAGTATAGGCTGTGTGATCTTTTAGTTTATCAATTGGTTGAATGTGTTAATCCGTTTTCTACCTTAACTCTGTCTACTATCCTTAGTTATGTGACACGGCAGCTTTCTAGGTGGCAAAAGACCCACCCCACTTTCCCTGAGTACAGTCGACCCCGTAGGCAGAGTACGCCTCCAGTTTGCTGCACACGTAGCCGTGTTCGTTACATAATTAATGGCATCCTTTAGCAGAAGCCACAAAATATCGGAGACAAATTGTAAACGAAGATTTTTAAGTTTTTATTTAATTATTTTTATTTTTCTTAAATAGTCTGTAGAGCCGCCCTCATTGACGGAAGATCCACTATCTCGTGACGAACGGGGAAGGTGGGTGGAGTAGTCAAATGAAAGGCGACTCTCAGACAAACATATGTATATTTATAATAATATAGAAAATACAACAAGTATCAACTGACGGTTTTAAATAAACCATTGTTGTATAACACTTACCGTTTTTATTATTGTAAAGCCAGCAGCAAAACTATGTAATAACTGATATTTTACCTTTACTCAATAAAAACAACATACTACTACTATACTACTACTATTGGTCTTTTAAATATAGCAAAATCATATTTTTTAATTTTTCTTTGTGAAGCGTATTGTTGATTTTTTTTTAAAACTTTCAGGTAATTTGCTTTAAAGTTGGAGGAAATTCCAGGAAAAGTTTTAAGGTGGCGGTCCAACGCGAACTAGCAAAACCACCAGATTATATTTTCCTATTAATTGTAGCAAAAAATGTTTTCAGTGTATGTCACCGATTTTCCAATTTTCAAAAACTTTGATCTATTATAATAGATAATTATTTGATCTATTATAATAGATAATTATCTAGCAATTTATTTCATGTCTCTAGCAACTCTGGTTCCCGAGATATTTCTATTTAAAAAAAGGCTTCAAAAAAAAGGATTCTTGACGATATCTTAAGGACATGGCATCAAAATGATCCACCATTGGGCCAGATCAGTTTGTTTTGAAGTAATCTATCCAACTATAAAGGAAATTTAGAAATCCCAGACTTGAGGCCGCACCCCTTCCCTTATTGGGGTAGAGCCTTTAAAAAAAATTGACTTCGATGGACCGAAACAAAAATTATGTCGTACAAATAGGCAAAGGTCGCTGACAATTTGGTAGAGACACCAATGAAACAGCTGTACGACCAACTAGCCTCCTTTGTGTTGTGTTCCTGCTTTTTGAAGTAATGTGCAAACATAACGAGACCTAGTGTCAGCGTAATATTGAGGTCGAACATAGTTTTCTGGTTTGATGGCAAATGCGTTTCGAATTAGCCTTCTTTGTAGTCTGCCTGCAGAGGTTTTTACTGGAGGCTGATATAATTGGACGAGTTGGACTACGTTTTTTAGAAACATAATATGTTATGTACCCAATCTGTGGAAGTCTATCCGTTCGATCTCAGTGGAAAAGATGCTTAGTTTAGAAATAGTACATGAGAATTTCCTGCTCATTGGGCGCCACTATGATGTAAGAAATTTAAAGTTGTCTAGTATAGTATTGTAAACGCCAAATATATTATATCGCGAAATCTATGGATAGCGAACTATGAAGAATTAATGTGAAAATATTATTTGGTGTTTGTTAGTTGTTCTTTTAAAATTGACACTATAAATTTGTGTGTTTTTTTCCTTGTAACAAGGAATTAAATAACTCTTTCTGAATTGATTAAAAAGTTTTTTTAAACACAACTTTCTGATTTTGCTCATTCGATAGACATTTTTGGTTTTTAATATGGAAAATATGGTTATTTTTGGATATAATCGCTTTTTTTAATTATTGTTCAGTTGACACAACTTTTGTTTCATAAGAAATTTTCAACCCACTGCATACGCCCTTGATAACATAATCAATATGGGTCATTCTTTTATAAACCGAACAGTTAAAAAATGTATTATTTTTCATTTTAATAAAAAAAATTCGAAATTAGATCTCGACATGCCCACCAAAACGTAATTTGCGGTATACACAATTTCAAAAATCGTCAAAAACGGAAAAATGGAAAAAAAGGGTTTTTTAAAAACGTGATTTCTCAGGTTTGGTTTATCGGACAGCTTCAAGTTGATATTGCCGAAAAGTATTTTACTGTAGCTACTCAAATTATAATTTTAAAGATTTTTAAATTATTTAATAATATTAAGTAATTGTTGCTAAAAATTATTTATAATTTTTTCTCAATGTTAACCACCATGATATAGCTTCTAAGCATAAACCATTTATTGTCCTAAACGTAACTTAAATTTTGGTGTTTTCAAAAAGATGGAGACTTTTATAGTTTAAAAGTTATGAATTTTTTAAGTTTAGAGCTCAATGTCGGTAGAAGACGGATCCATCAAATTTTAACAGAAAATTGTAACCTTAAACATAGTTCCCGGGTGGCTGTACCGATGCTATTGCCACGCCATCTTAAGGCTCGTTTGGCGTTTGCTGACAGGTACAAATTTTGGACCGAAGAATTCCGAAACGTTATTTTTTCGGATGAAAAAAAGTTTAATCTTGATGGTCCTGATGGCTGTCATAAGTATTGGCGTGACTTAAGAAAACCAAGAGAAACTCGCCATAAGAGGAATCACGGCGGTGGATCACTGATGATTTGGGCCTGTTTCGGATATGCAGGAAAGTCTCGGCTATGTTTTATTCCAATAAGAACAAACTCAGAAATCTATATTAAATTGCTGGAGAGTGAATTAATAGATTTTGCAGACGATCTTTACGAAGACAGATGGATTTTTCAACAGGACAACGCTCCAATCCACACATCAAAAGCCACAAAGGCTTACTTTTCTTCAAAAAAAAATACCTGTACTGGAGTGGCCGGCTATCAGTCCTGACTTGAACCCAATTGAGGACCTCTGGGGTATCCTCTCAGCCAGGATTTATAAAGGTGGGAGGCAGTTCGACTCAATTAAGCATTTAAAGTACGCTTTGCTTGCAGAATGGGAGTTAATAAGCAATGAAACTCTCCAAAATCTGGCAGATTCCATGCCAAACCGCCTTGCAAAAGTCTTAGAGGCAAAAGGAAAGCACACTAACTATTAAAGTTGATCAAAAGTTTGAACTTAATACAAAATTTTAAGAACTATATAAAATGCACATATACTTATTTCCTAAGAATGAAATACATTTGTTAAATAATAATTTTTTGTTAATAAATATTGAAGTACTGTAAGGCAGTTCTTAGTTACTGGCTCTAGAGCTATAAGTAAAAAATATACTTGGCTTGAATCGTTTGGTTTAAAACAAGGTTTTTCCAAAAATGTTAATGCACATATACTTATTGCACTGAGGTATGTTTCAATTCTATTTGCAACGAGAAGTATATACACACATACATATTTTTTCGGACTTTAGTCTTGGTTTTTGTTTTATTCCCACATTTTTATGTCAAACTACTAACACACTTCACATATTTCATACATATTTGGCAACCGTATGCCGATTAAAACACTAAATTGATTTACGCGCCCACGCGGACAACATGCGTAAGCGTCCTTTCGTTTATATGTATGTATGAGTGCATGATTTTGGCGCAAAAACCCGCGGTTTTCGCTATAACCACATATGTAAGTACATACAAATAGATGCAAAACGCTTTAACTTGCAGTGCATAAATTCCCAAAGTTAACACAGTATGTACAATGTACATTGTACATACATATATGCACATTTAGTAGTCGGCAACGGGCACATTTTTTCTGTTTTTCTTTGAGTGTCTCGTCCGGTACGGGCACATTTCTATGCATTGCCCTGGAGCAAAAAGTATTAGAGAGAAACGTTGCTCAGTCGACACCGTTTCTGTCAGAAAATTGTCAGCTGTTCGCTCTCATTTACGCTCTCTAGATACTTTTTGGTCAGCTGTTCCCTCTCTCTGGATACATTTGAGTTATGGTCGTCTCCCTCTAACCACAGTGATTTCCTACTGGCACTTTGAAGTATCTTTTTGGGCACTATAAGTATCTTTTTGGGCACTATCGTTTAGCACCAGCAAAATTGAGAGGCAGCGCAAACGTTCTCTCTAATTCTAATTGCTCTTTGGCATTGCTTTGCAGACAACTGCAGCAGCGACGAGTCGCACTAACGCGTCGCCATGATGAAATAATAAGAAGAAAAGAGACAAAAGATGTGAAAACAACACATTATAGACTTGCAAGCTGAAGCAGAGAGCGAGCAGACAGTTGACCAGATCTAATATAAGCTGATAGAGAGAACGCTCTCTGACTTTGCCTTACTTTCTTGTTCAATCATTGTTGTGCATTGTTCGAATTCGTCTTATTTGTGATTAGCCGACAGACACGCCATTTAAAGCTCAATTGTTTACCTGCGCAACATGGCTTCGAATTCAGTTTTTGAACATTATAAATATATAAAAGAGGACGACAAAAGTGTGTGTAATGAATGCGGATTTGGAATGACGGGACGTCACGGGACCAACCTGCTCCGGCACATTCAGCGGCACCATAAAAAATAGCCGAAGAAATTGAAAATTAAAAAAAAAATGCGCCAGAAGAAAATTGATCAACGGCCAACAATGAATAAATTCTTACAGATAGAACAAGCATTCATAAAACTAAAATTAAGTGAAGACCAGCTACGGGACGCGTGTATAGAAATGGTCACAAAAAAATGGGCGGCCCCTAAAAATTTTTGAAGACTCTGGCTTCAAGAAAATTCTTGAGCCGATATGTAATGCGTTTGAAAAGCCAATTTCCATAAATCGCCAAAATATTCGAAGCCTTGTGAAATCAAAGGCTTCAACCATCCGCAATGAAATTAGTGGAATTTTAAAAAATCGGTGAGTACAAACAAATGTTAGCAGATTGTGCATATTTGTGTGTGTATGTATCAATTTTATTGGAGATACAATGTCTTTGCATATATATGTATGTATGTATAAATTACCTTTAAATTGTTTAATTTAAATTATGCAAGAAATTACATACATATCTATGTACAAAGCTGGTTTCACACAAATATTAATATATGTATTTGCAGAAATATATTAATTAAATTAAAAATATGTTTTTGCGAAATTATTTCAGCTTGATATCAATTAAAGTTGACTGCGTAAGTCGTTTGGATCGCGCCATAATTGGCATTAACTGTCAGATTCACAAAGATGAAGAAATTCGCACTTACACGCTGGCTATGAAAGAGGTCCACGTCCAGCATACGAGTCTTAATCTGAGTGCTATCATTCAAGAAGTTCTCCAATCCTACGACATTTCTCTAGGCCAGATTTATACTATCACCGTGGATAATGGAGCAAATATGGTTCGAGCAGGCGAACTTTTAAATGACAACTGCATAGCGGAAAAGGAATGCGACTATAACGAATGCAATGTTGATGAAGACTGCTCATGTGAATCAAAACCATTTCTTGATTTGGACGATGACGAAGTTAACTCAATAAATTCCATGGAGGAGTCTATAATTACAGTTCGTTGTGCTGCACATACGTTAAATTTAGAAGTTACGAAGTCGGACTTGGTACGATGAGGAGTGCCGACTTGCTACTGCAGAAAAGACGCAGCCTACAGGAGAACTCTGCAGTCGGGAGCAACGCGGGCTGTTACGGAGCGATATCAGGAGAAAAAGAAAGAGCGGAAGCGCCTCTTTAGAAGGAAAAAGAGCGAGCAGGAAAGGCGCATGCGCGAGGAAGTCGAGATGTTATTCGGCATGAGTGAGACTCGAAAATTTTACCAAAAAATTAAGCAATTAACAGAAGGTTTTAAGCCCAGAGTCGCACAATGCAAAGACGAACACGGGAATCTGGTCACCGATCCTCAAGTGGCGCTTAACAAATGGAGAAGCTACTTCTCCAACCTACTGGGAGGCGATGACGAACATGATGCCGCCTCTAGAGAAGTAGCGATGCCACCAATCGACAACATAGAGATAGACCCGCCGACCCAACAGGAAGTCTGCTTAGCCATACAAAGGCTAAAGAACAATAAATCACCAGGCGCTGATGAGCTGCCTGCTGAATTGTTCAAGGCTGGAGGGGAAGAATTGGTAAGGTGCATGCACCAACTTCTTTGCCGTATATGGGTTGACGAAAGCATGCCCGACGATTGGAATTTAAGTGTTCTATGCCCAATCTTTAAAAAAGGAGACCCTGCAGTTTGCGCCAACTACCGCGGGATCAGTCTCCTTCCCATTGCATATAAGGTTCTGTCGCGCATTATTTGTGAACGTCTTAAGCCGCTTATAAACACACTGATTGGACCTTATCAGTGTGGCTTTAGACCTGGTAAATCCACCACAGACCAGATATTCACGTTACGACAAATCCTGGGAAGACCTATGAGAGAGGCATCAACACACACCATCTATTTGTTGATTATAAATCAGCCTTCGACACGCCGATAAGGTCAAGGTTTTTTGAAGCCCTGTCTACCCTTGGTATACCAGCAAAGTACGTCCGTCTTTGCATGATGACGTTGAGAAGTACACAAAGCTCCGTCAAAATAGGAAAGAACCTTTCCGAACCATTTGATACCAAGAGAGGTTTTAGGCAGGGCGATACCTTATCGTGCGACTTCTTCAATCTACTGATGGAATATATACTGCGCCGGTGCCCACATGCCAACAGAACGGGCGCCTTTATTTATAAAGATCTAATGCTACTCGCATATGCCGATGATATCGACATCATCGGCAAAAACGAACGGGCGGTAAGCAGGGCGTTTTCAGAGATTGAGAGGCAGTCAGAACTGATGGGTTTAGCGGTAAATGAGGACAAGACGAAATACCTTGTATCCGCGGACAAAAAGTCCTTGCGTCTTGGACAATTTGTTACAATGGGAGAATACAACTTTAAAGTTGTTGAGGATTTTGTTTACCTCGGAACGACGATAACCAGCGACAACAACATCAGTCTGGAAATCCGACGAAGGATCACTCTTGCAAACCGATGCTTCTACGGGCTAAGTAGAGAGCTCAAGAGCAGAGACCTCAAGCGAAGAACAAAATTAGCCCTATACAAGTCGCTAATCATCCCAGTCCTGCAATACGGCGCAGAAGCATGGACAATGACAGCAGCGGATGAAGCGGCGATTGGCGTGTTTGAACGAAAGATTCTTCGGAGGATTTATGGACCTTTAAAAGTTGGCGATGTTTTCCGCATTCGAAATAATGACGAACTGTATGAGCTCTATGGGGACACCTGTCTGGTCAAGCGCACGTAAAGCAACAGCGGCTGCGCTGGTTAGGACATGTCACCAGGATGGACGAAGAAGCTCCAGTAAGGAAAGCTTATTATTCGAAGGCGGCTGAATACGGAGGAAGAGGCAGGCGGGGGAGACCTCGACTGAGATGGGATGACCATGCCAAGCTTGGTTTGACCATTTGGTCAGTCACGGGAAATCGGGATTTTTTGCGGCCCCGCCGACCCCGGGGGCCATCGGGCCAATTAAGAAGAAGAAGAAGTTTGACATTAGTAGAGTTCGCACACTTTGTAAGAAACTCCGTACTCACACTATTTTAAATCTATTGCATATAGAAAAATTGAAAAAACCAGTGATAGACTGTGTGACGCGATGGAACTCAACCTTTAAAATGTGCGAGCGCTTACTAACTCTTAAAGATTTTTGCATTAAGAGTTCTTTGAAGGAGCTCCACCTAAAAACTTCTGAATGGAACGTAGTTCAAAATATATGTAGTTTGCTGCAGCCAATTTATAAAACTTCCTTAAAGCTGCAAGATTCGCAATTACTACCAAGTGATTTTTATTACGCTTGGTTTTCATGTCGAGCAATTGTTCTAAAATCTTCTGCAAAACATGCTTTATTGCTATCTAAGTGTCTCGATAAACGTTCTTCTATTATGAGTTCAGTACCCATATTGGCTGCAGTGTTCTTAGACCCGAGATTTCAAACTTTGTTAACTTCAGACCAAAAAAAATAGCAAAGCAGCACATTGCAGACATGCTAAAGCGCCAAAAAGAATTTCTTAATGAGAGTTTTCAAAATTCAACTTTAAATGACTCAACGTCTGATTGCGAAGAAGAGAAATTTCTGAAACAAATAGAAAGCAATAATCAAATATCAAATATAAAGTCTGTAAATGAAGTTATAGATTCATTCGAAAATTGTCCAAGAGAACATACATCGATAAATGTCTTAAAATTTTGGAAAGCTCAAAAAATGAGGACTTAAGAAATATTGCTTTTTTTGCTGTTCCAGCAACTCAGGTATCAGTTGAACGAGCCTTTTCAACACTTAAGTTTGTTCTTTCTGATCTAAGAGCTAGTATAGATGAAGAGCTCCTTGAAGATATAATGCTCATTAACTTCAACTAAGCAGCTCTTAAATGTTGTATTTGAAAGCTAATGAATTTAATATTTAGAATTGCTTTATTGGAAGAAAAAATATTATTTTAAACAAAAAGTATTAATAAATGGAAACCATCTTTTTATGTTCAAGCGAACCGAGGTTCGAACCAGAACCTTGGGTTCAGGGGTTTAAGGAACCGGTCCGCGAACCGAACCTTAGACTTTACAACGGGTTCGAACCCCCGGACCGAACCTTCTGCAAAATTTTAGAGGTTTGCAGCCTTGATTTAAGAGAATAATCAATATACATTTTGTAATTATTTGCCGCCCCTGAAACTCGGCGCCACCAGAATTTGCCGCCCCTAAAATTGTGACGCCCGGTGCGGGCCGCTACTAAAAGTAGTTTTCGACCGATCGTTCCTATCCCAGCTATATGCTACAATCATCCGTTCCGTCCGGTTCCGACAAATGTGCAGAGTATTTGTACCAAAAGACTTCGTGCAAAGTTTGGTTGGGATAGCTTTAAAACTGACGGAGGAGATAGCAAGGAAACAGACGGACAGACGGACGCTACAATGGTAGCGTCTTTCTGCCTTTCAGATATGAATATTATCTGTTTCTGTTGTTACTTGTATCAAACGATCGTACCTATCGGAGCTATATACAATAGGCATCCGATTTGAATATAAATTGGCAGAATTGAGTGGTAGCATAATTAATAAATCATTAACAAGGTCTGAAGAAAAGTCTTAGTAAGAAAAACTTTGTTGTTTTCAATGCTATCGCTTCCAAACTTGATATGGGCTAATCCTGTGTTGCGGGCGTCTACATTGGTATATTTCAATAATTTTTTTTTGCAAAATCTGTTCTGTATCTGTTTCTGAAAAAAGATTTGTTTCAAGTTCAGTTGCGGACGTTACAAAAAATGGAAGTCACATGTTTTAGCGAATTTTGCATTCTAAACAAAAAAAAAGTCTGATAACAAAAAATAAAGTGGACGTTACACTTTTTCCGTTAAGCCAAACTGTGTAAAAAAAATTTTATTTTTTATCCGATTGACTTGAAATTAGGTTTGCAAGCATAGTACGCGAAATAATTCGACAGGTGAATTCCCGATTTTGGAAAATCCGCCCAAGAGGAAAACGGCCGGAAAATTCAGCTTGGAAAAAAAATTATTTTTCATACGATTGGCTTGATACTCGGTTTGTAAGAACAAAATTTGAATTGCAATACCGATTTTGATAGTTTGCCATCTATATTTATAAATTATTAATATTAATATTAATTAAACACACTTTTTGTTACTTTGAGGTTATGTTTTTCGGATTCTCGACCACCCAATTTAAAGCCCAGATTCAGATTCAGCAGGCAAAAATCCATTATAAACACCTATTTCCAACTCATAATATTAAAATTTTTTTTTTAGTATTTTCATGCCGTTGCGGACGTTACACATTTTGGCAGTATTTTTATACCCGTTACTCGTAGAGTAAAAAGGGTATACTAAAGTCGTGCGAATGTATGTAACAGGCAGAAGGAATCATTTCCGACCATATAAAGAATATATATTCTTGATCAGCATCAACAGCCGAGTCGATTTAGCCGTCTGTCCGTCTGTCCGTCCGTCCGTCCGTCCGTCCGTCTGTCTGTATGAACACCTAGATCTTAGAGATGGTAAGAGATAGAGGTTTGAAATGTACGGAACAAATGCTTCTTTTATCTGCACGCAGATCAAGTTTGTTTCAAATTTTGGCCACGCCCCCGCAATTTGGAAAAAAGTTATATCTCCTACAGTTTTAAAGATAGAGGATTCGTACCTTCTAGAGATAGTTAGAAATTAGCAAATTGAAAAAATGAAGATCGGATGAGCGGTTCTCAAGTTATAAGCAAAAAAGTGAACCAAGCCCTCCCCGCTACCACCCTAAAAAAATGTTGCATACTTTTTGGATGGTCACACTAAGGAACGCGGGAACACTGTTAAACATGGTTTTTTTATGAGTAACGGGTATACCGAAGTCGGTTAGAGCCGACTTTAACTTACGCGCTCGTTTTTTTAAAAAATGTGTAATAAAGGTATTTTTTTTTCATCACTTTAAAGGGCATGAAAAACTCTGTTTATAAAGCCAGTTTGCAAAACAAAATTATTAAAATTCATTCTGTTAAATTAAAAAAACCTTTTTTTCCGTTGCGTACGTTACACACAGTTTAAATTTTTAATATATAGTAGATATCTTAAAAACATAATGGGTACCTTAAATTAAAGAAAATTAATCAAATTTTAGGTTTACTTATCTCAAAATACTGAAACGACTGTTTTTACCATTTTTTTGACCAATAAAAGAAACGCTTTTTTTCAAGAATTAATACAAGCTAGAGTTAGGTGTAGGTATGCATCTGCCAAGAACAAACTAACCACCGTAGAACAATATTGCTTACATATTTTGAAGCTTGAATATGTATCCTATTATTCCATTTACAATCATTTGGATTTTGGACAACTTTAAATTTCTGCCCTTGGTTTAAAAATGTTTGAATTAGCCCATATATAATTCTGCTAAGTTTGATTCAAAGCGGGTGACTATAGCATATAGCTACGGCTGAAACGGTAGATCGGAAAAGTAGTTCTAGTGCGAAAAATCTTTTTTGTTTTCAATGGTAGCATCTTAAAACTCTCCATTTGACAACTTAGACTTGTTAAATCGAAATCGGATGAATGTATCGAATAGCTGCTATATAACAAACAGGCAAGCAAATGGTTGTGATTCCCAGCTCATCCAGCTCCAATCCCAAATCCAGTTCTAGTTCATACATTACTAACAACAGAAACATATTTTTGGAAGCATTGCAACACCAACAACACAAGAGAAAGCATAAAACATTAAACAAAAGCCTAGAAACAAATATAGAAATAAAACTCAGCAACAACACAACAAAAGTGAAATGTGTATATAACATTATCAGCACACATAACTCCCTTGCGAGTTCTTGTGAAACAGGAATAAAGACGTCATATCAGAGTTCAAGGAGCTTCTTCAGCCTGGATTAAATAGCCACTCAAGAACACTCGGCGACAACAGTCGACTCTACGCATCTTTTAAGGGGGGAGTGGCTGTGGCGATTCCAGTCACCGATCTAACACTACATCATTTCGATCGACCAATTACAAAATTTAATGACGCTGTCATGAAATGTCAAAATAATTTTTAATCGCTCGTTTTAAAACTACATTTTTCCGACAAAGCAAAACGACAATATTTCGATAAAACACTTAAACTGGAACGTCAAAACTATGTCGTTATAAAAGCACATCATTTCCATCGATCAATTACAAAATTTAAAGACGCTGTCGCGAATATCGAATTAAATGTTAAATTGAAAGAATAAATATATGCATTTTTTCGGTAGGTATACTTACATTTAAAGTACAAATTCAATTAAGAACCGTTAGATCAATAAGATTGTTATTTGGCAGCAATAGGTACTATATATTCATAAGATTCTGATCAAACTCTCTAAAATTGTGTTGAGTCAGATAATATTCATGACTGGAAAGTAAAATAAATATTCATGACTGGAAAGTAT